>CAUOFW020000714.1:1105922-1270975 GCA_963454935.2 Ilex paraguariensis | reverse complement strand
CACAGGGGTACTTGGATGGGGTTAAGCAATTTCTTATGTTTGCATACACCAATAAACATAAAGGTTCAACAATTTATTGCCCGTGTAAGAGATGTGCAAATCACTTCTTTCAGTCAAGAGAAGTAGTATGGGACCATCTTATTTCCAATGGCTTCTTAAATAAGTACAAGAATTGGACTAACCATGGGGAACCCTACATGTTCACATCTTCAAGATAATATGGTCGAAATGGTACACCAAGCAATGGGAATTCCAAATGTAGGTTCAAACGTTGAAGATGATGTAATTGCAGATAATCTGCAGTCAGGGTCTAATGAAGAAACTACAAAGTATTTTAAACTTCTACATGACGCAGAAAGTGAATTGTATCCAGGGTGTACACATTTCACTGCATTGTCATTTATTGTTCAACTACTACATTTGAAGGTGCTCAATGGATGGACAAACAAGTCATTTACAATGTTGCTTCAGTTGCTAATCAAGGCTTTCCCTGAGGGAGCTAGACTTCTAAGTTCATATTATGAAACCCAAAAAGTAACAGATGATTTGGGTTTCACATATAAAACATGAGATGCATGCCCTAATAACTGTATGTTATTTAGAAAAGAGGATGAAGGGCGTGATGAAAGTGAGATATGCAATACTTCTAGATGGAAACAGTTCGAAGGTAATCCAAATGGTACCGTGTCATGTGAAAAACGAATAGCTGCAAAACAGGTGAGATATTTCCCTTTGAAACAAAGGCTGCAAAGACTAGTTATGTTAGAAAAAACCTCTTTGCTAACGAGATGGCATGCAAAGGAACGGTCCGATGACAATGTATTTAGGCATCCAACTGACTCTCTAGCTTGGAAGACTTTTGATCAAAAAAACTCATCCTTTGCTAGTGACATTCGAAATGTTAGGTTTGGGTTAGCAACTGATGGATTCAATCCATTCAGGTCCATGAACATAGTTCATAGTACTTGTCCTGTCCTACTGATTCCATACAACTTACCCTCATGGTTGACCATGAAGCAACCTCTGCTTATTTTGTCAGTGCTTATTGATGGTCCAAAAGGTCCTGGCAACAAGATTGATGTGTATTTGAAACCACTGATTGAAGAGTTGAAAGAATTATGGTTAGAAAGTGTAAATACATTTGACGCATCAGCCAATGAAATGATTCAATTCCATGCAAGTTTGTTGTGGACAATTAGTGATTTCCCAGCATATGCCAACTTATTTGGGTGGACTACGAAGGGTGAGTATGCTTGTCCCGCTTGTAATACAAAAACTCAGCCTTGTTGGTTGAAGTATGGGAGAAAATATTGTTACATGGGTCACCGTCGTTGGTTACCTGATGGACACAAATTTCGAAAGTCAAGGGAGTACTTTGATGGGACACGGGAATATAGAGGGACTTATTTAATATGCAAATGAACCTTTCATCTTAGCATCCCAAGTAGAGCATGTTTGGTATGTTGAAGACCCTTTGGAATCAAATTGGCATGTTGTTGTGAAGATGTCATAGAGGGACTTATTTAATATGCAATCTAATGACCTACAGTCAGAGCCTTTTATTCATCAAGAATTGGATGAAAATGTGATGATTCCCAATGATAATGCTGGTTGGGTGAGACAAGAAGTAGAAGGAGTATCAATTACCTTAAATGATGATGTTCCAATCGATGTTGAAATGGATGGCAATAAAGATAGTTGAAGTAATTTTAATTTTCATGTATGACATTCATTAAGTATCATTTGTATGAAATTATATCTTTTTTTCTAAATGAGTAATATTAATATGTTTGTATATTGCTACAGATTTACTATGCCGAAGAGGAAAAGACGTATCCGCTCTATGTTAGAGGTGTTGCGTGTATCTACATCAACATCACTAAACATTGTTACGACCCCATCCTGACTATCATCACAGACAAATTCTGCAAGGCCATCATCATATGCATAATCATTTGAATTAAATGTATAATGCATACAACATATTTCATACTTATTAATAGTTTATATTTGAAATTCACTAATGTACTTATTTTTTGCCTTTGTGACTCAGTGACAAAAAAACAAGGTTGAGGCCCAGCCAAGGGTCCTAAGGAGTAGGGAACAAGAACAAAGATTGAAGTATAATTCGATTCGACTTTTCAACTAGTTGGTAATAGAGCTTCTGAGTTAAAGACGGCAATGGGAAATATAGTACGCAATGGGTATAGGGTTCCACTCACATACATTGATTGGGATTCAGTGCCCACTGATGTGCTTGATAGTATTTGGAGTGAGGTGCAAGTATAAATCAATATAACTTAGTAAATATATGTTATTTCTTATTGTAAAAATATTACTAGTCAAATTGTTTATATCTTTCAATGTTGAGAATTTTATTAGAATATAGTGTTGTATTGGCAAAAAAAAAATCTTAATTATAAGCTAATTGCTTGAATTATGGTTGTAGGATAACTTGATATTTGCACCCCCAGAATTTAGAGAGGTTTGCTTGAAAGCATGTAAAAACGCAGGGAGAGAGCATAAATATCGAATAAAAAAAAGTATTATGAACCCCGCAAGACAGGTGTGAATCTTTCTTCAAATATTCCTCTTGAAATAGTGCCACAGCAGTGGCAAGAGCTTGTGCAATATTGGGGAAGTGACATAGCAAAGGTATGAGTATAATTTTTATATACCATTATAATAATATAATACTAACTTTGAATAATTCGTAATTGATGATATAGAAAATATCAGACCAAAATTCAATGAATCATGAATGTCAAGGCCTAATTCACCGGAGTGGGCGAACTCACTTTGCCCAGTTACGGAGACAGGCAAGTGACTTTTAAAATAAATGTGTTTAGATGTGTAACATTTTGTCTATATTTGACAAGTATTGAAATCTAGTTTATGGTTGTTGATATTTTTAGATGGAAGAAAATGGAGAGAGGACCGATAAAATCAGTATCTATATCAAAACACGCACAAAGAATGGTGTTCCATGTGACCCAGATGCAGCAAAAATCATTGTATTTGTTACTTATGTTTATGTAATTTTAAATAATTTTCTATCAGATATGTTAGAAGATATCTAAGAAATATTAATTCATTGTTCTAAATTGTAGGAAGAATTTCAAGAGCGACTGTCTCAGGTTCCTGAGCCAGATCAGACACCAACCCTTTGAGATCGAATTTTTCATGAGGTTTTGGGAGAAGATGGACATGGATATTGCAAGACCTACGACACTGGAGTGCCTCAAAGTACGGTGTATAAACAAAATACAACCTCATCAGATGTATTAAATCCTATGTTCATTAATCAAATTTGTCGTACAATACGAGCAGAGGTAGATCAACAATTTAAAGAAATGATGCGAGCGAAGGTAGAGCAACAATTAATAGAAAGAATGTGAGCCGATGTAGCTCAAAAATATATTGAAAAAATGCGAGCAACGGTAGATCAACAAGTTAAAGCAGAATTCAACTTTATGCAAGCAAAAATTACTTTTTTGGAATCTCAATTGAAAAGTGGAAGCGACCCTATGATGGCCCAACAGGTGGATGAGTACAACAAATTTCATTTTGCAATTTAAAAATTTTAAATTATGTTGATTTCAATTTTGATATATTATTATGTTTCAGGCTTCGGATTTAATAAGGACGCAAATTGAATCTGGGAGAGATGGACTTCCACAATCCCAAGAGGAGCCTCATGCGACATCTTCATCTATACGGCCAGCTAATAAGGTTTTGTACTAGAATTTATATTTATGTTACAAAACTAATAATTTATGAACTTGTACCACTACAAAACTTCTGATTTTCGTATTTGTGTCCAATTACAATTTTGATGCAAAATATAGGTACAAATTCGTACTACAGTTGGGAATAAAGGAAAGAGAGTATTATTTGACACAGATTGTTTCAAGGTATGTGTATTTTATATGAGATTGTTCCATCAATGAGGTTTCACTTTTTCTCTGTAAAATGGTTGTTACCTGCAGGAAACTATCATCAATTAATTTTGTTATAAATTGCACATATCCCACGACTTATATTTTATAGTTATTATTTGGATGAAAATTATTATACCTATTAGAAATGATTGGATTGTGTTTCCTTCCATGTTGTTGAATGTTGATATGCATTAGTGGATCTTTGATTTTTGCGATACTTTGTGATCTAGTTCGCATATATGTTGAGCTCATCGACACATAAATTATTGTAATTTCTTAGTTCATCATGATTGATATAAATATGAGGTTGATTACATATACATTTCTTGCATTTGTGATGTATTGATAATATGCATCACATATTGTAAATTATATTTACCTGTGAATTGTATGAATTTTTTCCTATTATGCCTTTATAATAATGATTAGTCAACAAAATAAGTAATATTAACCGTTATTATTTATTTTACTTGTTGAACAATCATTATTTTGGTTGTAGGTTGGAGACAAAGTAGACTTACTTAGTTCTAAAGTTCCAAAATGCGTAGTGGCAGAGGGCCTTATTATTAGTATGGACCAATCGACAGAAATAGATGGAATTCCATTGGGATCAAATTTTTGGCAAGTATTTATTGAAAATGCAAGAGATCCAAAGATGTGTTTGATAAGGTCTTGTCGAGGTATTCTTACATTTGGACAAGCCGTTCAGAGAAATATTGCGTGACCCTCTGTTGATGTATATTCTAACTTCTTTTAGTTCTGTATTGTATATATGTATATAAATATCATTTCAGTATAGTAATAATAATTTTATGGTTTTTGTAGGTATCACTGAGAGGGTAGATGGGTCAAGAAGGATGTTCAACTTTTTGCATTAATTTCTTGTATTCATGGATTGTTATGTTTTGTAAAAGTGCATATTTTACATTTTGTTTAACTCATGTGATTTTTTTTTTTTTGGATATGAAAATATTGCTATGTTTGTGGAAATGTTGGTCATATTACTTTTATGTTTATCTATATATTGAATTGTGTAGTTGTATGGATGTGTACCTTTAAATTTATGTGATAGAAGTGTATATATGCACAAGGCATATAAAATTGGTTACCAACGGTTCATAATAATTAAAAAAAAATTAATTTTTTTTGTGGAGGCATCGTTGTCGTCGTAAATATATTTCATTAAAATTAGAGAAAATGTCATACTTTTTGTGACAGTTTATTAACTGCCACAAAAAGTCTTCTATTTTTATGTCAGCCAAATGCAGTATTTGAGACAGCACTTTTGCTGCCGTGATAATATCAGAAGTGTTAAGTTTTGTGACAACTTATTTACAATAAGATTTTGCTGTCGTAAATACTATTTGAGACAGATCATTGCTGCCGTAAAAACCTTTTGAGACTATACTTAATATGGTTAGGCAATGCCGCCACAAAAAATATTTGTGACGACAAATAGATTGTTTATGACAGTACTTTACCGCCGTAAAAATCCGTTTTTCTTGTAGTGTAAGAAGCATAGTATACTATAGAAACTCAGTTGTAACACATCAAACATAATAATCCACAGCTACAAAAAAAAATTGAGAAGGTCATTCGTATGAAAATAAAAAGCAATTGCAACTGATATAACTATTAAATTAAGATTCTAAAACTAAAAAATCTTAAATATAAAAAATTAAGGCCAACTAAAGAAAGCCTTAAAACTATAAAAATGATTGAATATGTATATAAACCAATCACAACTCATGTATATAAACCAATCGCAACTCATAGCATCAAAAAACATTACTGAAGTATGAGAGTGATAGAGTGGGCATAAAGAATTATATGTGAATATTGTTTAAATCATACACTGATACACACTTATAAAAAATCAATAAATTGGAAGGGGTACACTAAATTGGATTTAATTGTAAAAAAATACACAGAAGAAAATATAAAGTAAGAAAGTCCTTAATTTTATATCTTAATTGTGTACAAGTATATAATTTGAAATTTTTTGATTTTCCTTTGACATTGTGTCCTCCCTTAAATCATACAATTATTTTTGAAATTTTTTTTTTTTAAAATTATATTTATGCATTAAAAATCTCCTAATTTAATGGAAGATTTGATTCTTCCGTTTATTTTGAGGATAAATCAGTTTGTTTGAATTTTAAATTTTGCAATAATATCATTGGTTGTTTTCTTCTTTTTCTTCGGCCTAGAACCAATTTATCAGTGCAAGTCCGAAACATTATTTCATCCTTATCATTCAATATAAGCAATTGCAAAATATATATATAAGCAATTGCATTGCTTGAATTCATGACTCCATTAGATTTAGATATGTCATTTTAAATGTGATTATACTGTTTTTTTATATGTGAACACCATAACAGAAATTCATCATGTATATGCGTTTACAGTGTAAAAATTTATTTACACAAAACATTGTATTGTTACATTTTGTCAAACATATGTTTGTATATAATTTCATTGTAACAGTCCAACTCTATTTTGAATTTTTTTATCACATCCGTAAAACTGCTAAATATTATCTATGTTATAGTGTTAAACTGTATCGTTATACTGTCTTTGTTACAATATGCAGGAAACACAGACGAACTTACATATACAATGGAAGAACAGTAGAATTTTCCTTTCAAATATGAAGCCCTATAGATATTCAGAGAACGATTTAGGGCTTCTCGCCGATAAAGATAAAGCGGTTTTTGAATAGGAAAAAGAAGCAGTAACCGTTTTCTGAAGATGAAATTTTTTGCGAATTAATGTTCCTTNATGAAGCCCTATAGATATTCAGAGAACGATTTAGGGCTTCTCGCCGATAAAGATAAAGCGGTTTTTGAATAGGAAAAAGAAGCAGTAACCGTTTTCTGAAGATGAAATTTTTCGCGAATTAATGTTCCTAAAATTCAACGATTAAGCCTTATCACTGTGTACCTAATTAATTTTAAGATATATTCCTAAAACTATTTTTAGGAAAGTAATGTTCCTAAAATTCAGCGGTTAAGCCTTATCACTATGTACTTAATTAATGTTAATATATATTCTTAAAACCGTTTTTAGGAAAGTAAATTTTAAAAAATAGGCAGTTAAGTTTTTGTATCTTAGCAATGTATTTTTTTACAACATATNCCTAAAATTCAGCGGTTAAGCCTTATCACTATGTACTTAATTAATGTTAATATATATTCTTAAAACCGTTTTTAGGAAAGTAAATTTTAAAAAATAGGCAGTTAAGTTTTTGTATCTTAGCAGTGTATTTTTTTACAACATATTTTTTTTTCTGTGTATTTTTTTGCAATTATATCTAATTTAGTATACCAACTTTCAAAGGATCCATAAAAAAATTTGAAAATTTTGAAGGTGGGCCAAGCCCCGGGCCCCTTAGTAGCTCCACCATTGTTTGTTCACTCACTCATTCAACGATATCCATTTAGTTCATGTTTGAATGGATTTTGGGTGAAGGGCTATATTGGTTCATTTTTGGTTTGTGGGTTTGGGAGGTTTTGGATCCTGGGTTAGGGATTAAACCCCCTTAAACTCATGTTTGACAATTATGCATTTAGTCTAGGGTTTAAAACCCGACCCGGTCAAAAAACTCACATACTTGAGTTTCATGAAACTCAAAGGGGTTCATATGTGGGTTAATGAGTTTAACATACAAATAATATTTATACCCCCCATATATCCTATATACCCCATATATACAAATTGGTTAAGGGGCACAATAATCATTTATATATAAATATATTATCATAATAGTCATATATCCCTGTGCATACCAAACATTGGTATGGACAACATTGAATGTTAAATCTCATCATTGGGTTAAAACCCAGCTTAGACAAGTCAATCCAAATCCCTCCCAAAAAACATACCAAACAGGCCCTTAGTACATGAGATTTAAAGATGAATCTTGTCTTTACGCGTGTTTGGTAAGTAACATATATACATCTGTGGAACTCACAAATTTATCACTATTATCATCATCCATTCGTCATGTAAATGACTATTTTTTCATTGGTCAATCTAATCTAAACCATCGTTTGTTTATTTTTTTGGGTTAACTTATAAACTTCATATTTCAAGATTTTTTTTTTATTCCCAACTTACGATATCAAACATCAATATTGATAAAAAAAAAAAGTATGTATTACGAATAACCACAAAAAAATATTTTATTTTGTGAAACTTTATCATAGTCTAAAAATTAGTCGTACAAAACGTTCATATAGAATAGCATTCAACATATTGGGATAAACAAACATAGATTTGTAGTAAAATATGCTACACATATAATACCAGTGGCTTCACAATCGGTTAGCTTCAATTTTGGTGAACCACCAGCCTTAGCCCATCAATGCAAAAAAAAAAAAAAAGGAAGGCAGGAAATGTGTTTAAGGGATAGAAATGTATTCTTTCAATCTAAACCGGTTTGGTCCCTTTGTACCCCCTCGGGGGCCGAATTTGCTAAAACCCACGTTCGTGGGTTTAAGCAGTCAAGCCAGGTACGAGCAAAGTACGGGCCTGTACTGCAATACAGACTTCATTTTTTGCATCCAAACAAAGTTATGGCTAATAGGTTGGACTATTTTTTCTTAAACCCCCATTATATACCCGCCCAAACCCTCTAAACAAATAGGCCATTAGGTTGATGTTCCTCCTATGCATGTGCCTCCAATTCATTATGTGGTCCTGCAATAGGTGGATGCAGCAAGGGGCAGTTTGGTACATGGGTTTGGAAGGGGTTTGAATTGTGGGTTGGGAAATAAACTCCTTAAACCCATGTTTAGCCTAAAGTTTGAAAACCCAGTCCGTTGGATGGCTCGGTCATGAAACCCAAGGGGGGGGGTTTCATATGTGGGTTAAATGATTTAATATAGAAATGATATTTATACCCTCATATATCTTATATACCTCATATATACAAATTGGTTAAGGAAAAAATTAGTCATTTATATACAAATATATTATCATAATAATCATATATCCCTGANGTTAAGGAAAAAAATAGTCATTTATATACAAATATATTATCATAATAATCATATATCCCTGGNAGTTTCATCTATTTTATAGAGTAAATAATAACAAAAACAATATAAGAGAAACAAAAAACAAAAGAAGATAGTAGTATGAGAGAGAGAGAGAGAGAGAGAGAGAGAGAGAGAGAGAGAGAGAGTTATATGAGAGATGAGAGTCTAAGAGTTTTAAAAAGAATGAAAATTCAATTAGGATCATCAAATCAAAACAATTTTAGCCGCGAAAAGTTTAAAACAAACAATTTAACTACTTTATTATATAAATATATATACTAGCANAATGCACTATAGAACAAACAAAAATTTTGTAAACAATTGTTCAAATTCAAAACGAATGGCCTAAAAATATTCATATCAATTCTTCTTTTAAAATGACTCTAAATATATAGTCGACCATATCCTCCATATTAATGGAACTGTTATAAAAATATATAAAAACTCCTCAAAATAATATCATATATACAAATGCCTCTGAAAAAAAAAACAAATACTAACATAATCCATTAAAATTTATAATTTTTAAATAATAAATAAAATATTGTTCATTTATGAGACTCGTGAATTTATCACTTTTACTACCACTCAATTCAATAAAACAACATAATTGTAAACTCAGTCACTATATTTTCAATCCACCCNTTACTACCACTCAATTCAATAAAACAACATAATTGTAAACTCAGCCACTATATTTTCAATCCACCGTATCCCAATGTAATAAATACCTCAAGCAAAAAAACAAAATACTAACAAAACATAATTAAATTCAAAATCTTTAAGTCATAAATAAAATCAACCAAATCTTACTCATTTATAAAACTCATGAATTTATAACCACTATCACCATTTAACCCCAAATGACATAGTATAATTATAAATTTAATCACCAAATGTTCAATCCACCACATATAAATATATACAGAAACAAACTCACACATATTTCTTTTTTGGCTACGAACAAACTCTATTAACCAATAACTGCTTTTATTAGAAATATAATAATTCAAGTTTTGAAGATAAAATAATAACAAATTAATGTTTAATTAAAAAACATAGTAAAAATCACAGACATCCCCTGAATTTTGACAATATTACACAGACACCTCATAACATTTTATAAATAACATGGAGACCCTCTAAGGTTTGAAATTCATTGAATTGGAGACATCATATGTGTCCCTTCCATCAATGTTGCTAACGAAAATTGATAATTTTATCCCAAAAAATTTTGTTATTTTTACAATTGTCCTTCTCCAAATTCAGTATAAAAAAAATAAATAAATAAAATCTAATAAAAATTGATTTAGTACCCGAAAATTTGATTAAATGAATTTTAATATTAATTTGATAACAATAAAAAATTAATTTGATATTAATTCGACAAAGTCAAATATAAATTGGACAAAATTAAATTTATTTTCTGATAAAATTATATATTAATTTATAATCTAAGGTTTATTTTGTATTAAATATTATTTGGTGTTTATAGTCAATGTCCTATTTTTTATTTACATTAAGTGTTATTTACAAAATAAGAAGTAAGTTGCAAAATACATCTCGTTAGATATATAAAAATTTTGAATTAGTTTCATGAAATAAATAATTGCATAACATGTAGTTTCATCTATTTTATAGAGTAAATAATAACAAAAACAATATAAGAGAAACAAAAAACAAAAGAAGATAGTAGTATGAGAGAGAGAGAGAGAGAGAGAGAGAGAGAGAGAGTTATATGAGAGATGAGAGTCTAAGAGTTTTAAAAAGAATGAAAATTCAATTAGGATCATCAAATCAAAACAATTTTAGCCGCGAAAAGTTTAAAACAAACAATTTAACTACTTTATTATATAAATATATATACTAGCAATATCTCGTGATTAAAGTCATTCTACACTGAATTATGACATTGTGCATGCATTAGAATGTGTTTGTTAGAATGCGTGTATGTATGTGCAGTTGTGTGTTGTGTAGTGTGTGTGGTGAGTTTGTGAAATTTGAGTTTGTGGAGTATGTGTTAGATGTGAAATTTGGGGAGAAAATATATTTCTCGTAAGTTCAAAAACCTATCAAATTTATTATATATTAGTCATAACTTGTGTCTGAAGGCACGATAAAACATAAAATTTGAGTACCCAAAAAATCGATCCCACTATATTAATTTTTTTCAACATGTGTATACTGTCGTATATGGAAAATGTTTGAAATAAAAATTGTATTAAACTACAAATTAATCAAATATTAAATGATCAAATATGTGATAGATAATATATATATATATATATATATTGAACTATTTAAATTTATTTTATTGTACTCACCCTATCAATTCGAGTTATTTACCAAAATTCAGCTATTTTAAAATATGTATACCGAAATACAGTGTTTTTGAACTTATTTATCAAACTACGACACTTTTTGAAATCGGATTTAATAGATTCATTTTTGTTAAAAAGCGGATTCAATAATCCCCTTTTTATTAAGAAAAATGACAGTGGAAAAAGCGTGATTAGTAAACATGTTTTTTACTTTTTTCATACAAAAGATCATGACCTAGACAGGTTATTGTTCAAAAAAACCAGTCAATTAGGCTTTTATTTTGTGTGAACCTGTACTATTTTCAATCGAGATTGTGAACATTTGATACTTAAATCAAATTGATTCTTGCCAATCCAAAATTAATTTCCTTTAGAAATCGATTGTTTTGATATGGAATCATTCAATCAAACAATTGGGTTTCGTTATAACCCAAATGCAAACACACAGGGTGATTCTGAATTTTCTGCAATCCTCGGTGGCAAATAGTAAGGAGGAATTACGATGGCAAGGGAACACTGATTTCGTTTATGAAAAACTTTTTTGTTACCCTTCTAACTACACTATTCTTCGTACCTATGGTTGTGCTTGCTGGCCTTATCTCCGACCATATGACTCCCATAAAATGTCACCTAGGTCCTTACAATGTGTGTTTATTGGCTATCCATCTAATCACCGTGGTTATCGATGTTTGGATATCTCATCTGGTAGAGAATACATCTCCCGACATGTAGTATTTGATGGAGTTTTCTCCTATACACTCTTATCCTCCAATAGAGTATCTGTGCCATTCGACAGTCTTCCACCACTGATTTTCTCCTCGGTTATTCCTCTCATTTCCACCCCTTCTCCTTCAGTCCGATCCCCTCCCTCAACTACTCGTGCCCTCTCCCCTCTCGAACACCCGTCTCCGGAGTCTTTCCCTCCTTCTAGTTCACATCCTTCACCTGATTTTGCTATTCATAGCTTGGGTCCATCTATGGCACACTCTCCTCCTTCGAATTTGCCTAGCCTCCTTGGACCACCACCACCCTATCGCCATCTTAAGACTAACACTCTCCAACACAACATCACCAAGCCACGACTTACCCCTGATGGTACACCCAAATACCATTTACCCACTACTCTTCTCATTTCATCCACATGTCTTCTTCTTGATCCCACTTGTTTTATAGAGGCATCAAAATCCAAGGAATTGCGGTTGCGGGATGAAATGAACCTTGAATTTGACGCTCTCTTGAAAAACAACACTTGGACCTTGGTCCCATTTACACCATCCATGAACCTAGTGGGGAATAAGTGGATTTTCAAATCCAAAACAAGATTTGATGGGTCTCTTAAGCACCATAAGGCTCGTCTGGTGGCCAAAGGCTTTACCCAACAACTTGGGGTTGGATTATGATGGCACATTTAGCCCAGTGGTAAAGCCCCCCACCATTTGGACTATCTTATCACTGGGTATTTCTCATGCTTGACCTATTAACCAAATTGATATTCAAAATGCCTTTCTCCATGGAAATTTGTCCAAAGAAGTTTCCATGAAACAATAACCTGGTTTTGTTCATCCACAATACCCATATCATGTGTGCAAATTGCATAAGGCAATATATGGGCTCAAACTCGAGCTTAATTCTCACAAACTCATCTCCAAAATGGCTGAATTATGTTTTTCAAATTCGAAGTCTGACCCTTCACTTTTTATCTTTAAAGAATTAGGAGTTACTCTTTAAGTTTTGGTCTACGTTTATGACATAATCATCACTAGGTCTACACTTCCAGCTGTCACCCAACTGATCAAATCACTTGGGGCTGCCTTTCCTATCAAGGACCTTGGTGACTTACATTTTTTTCTTGGCATTGAGGCCCATCGGACTTCCCAAGGTACCCATCTGACTCAACAACGATATAATGTTAATTTATTGAAGAAGATCAACATGACTTATGCCAAACCCATTTCATCCCCAATGGCCTGGGCCCTTATGTATAGACCCAACTCTTTACCGCAGCACTGTGGGTGCACTTCAATGTTTATCCCTTACTCGACCAGATATCTCTTATGCGGTCAATAAAGCATGTCAGTTCATGCACAATGCCACTGAAGCCCATTGTACTGCAGTCAAGCGCATTTTATAGTATCTTAAGTCTATGGTGGATCTGGGTCCTTTCATTCCACCAAATAAGAATCAAATTCTTCATGCTTATTCTGATGTCGATTGGGCTAGTTGCCTGGATGATAGAAAATCTACAAGTGGCTATGTTGTCATTCTAGGGTCCAATTTACTTTCATGGAGCTCCAAGTAGGGGTACAACTTGGGTGGGTCAACCTGAAACAAAATAAGGTTTGGGTTGAAGTTTTAAAATTTTGGATTGGGCCTGGGTTCAATCCAAACCCAAAAAATTTTAAAAATATATATAAAGCCACAACAAAACATAGCTAGGGTTCCTTCTTTTTGTCTTCATGCACCTATACATCTCTCTCTCTCTCTCTCTCTCTAAACTCTGCATCTCCATCTCCTTCTACCTTTCCATATATGTCGGTGAAAGCAATGAAGCTCTCTTGTGCAATGAAGCCTCTATCTATTGCTTCGATCCAAGCATTCTAAGGTTGGATTTCATAGATCTGTGATCAAATTAACTTTTATTCATATGCAAATACATATATAGGTATATATAAAATATTATATTTCATAGATCTGTCTATATATGTGTGTGTGTATCTATATATATATCTTTGTATATGAATCTGTAATAGAAACCAAAATCGGCATATATGTTGATTTATATACAAATCTATGTATACACAAAACCCTCATTTATATATTGATATATATATTGGGTTCTTTGAATCCTAAAGCATAAAAAAAAAAAATCCCTACAGTGTAAAAAATTATTCCCAAATTCAACCTGAACTTGACCCCAAAATCATTCAAAATTGACTAATCTGAATTCAACTTGAGCCCACCCAAATTCAACTTGGGCAATACTCGGGTTAAGTACCTCGAGTTGAGGTTGGGTTCAAGTTAGGGTTAGTGTTGAAGATTGTATACCTAGGTTTGAGTTTGGGTTTGGGTTAGGGTTAGTACCTTTTTTTTTATAGAAAACCTCGACGGTACGAAAGAATTTTATTGATTTGAAAATTAAATTACAACTAGATAAGGGGATACCCCTCAATGCAATCTAATTACAAGAATGAAATAAAAGAAAGTAATAATGCATGCTGAGTACAATAAATGAATAAAAAGAAAAGTAGCCTAAGCATGCTGCCTTAGAAGTGATCAGCTGAGCAAGAGAGACCAGCTTAGAGAGGAGTGCAGAAAAGGAGTCTAGTTGTGTAGAGCTTATCAAACAAGCATTTGATGGTGAGCCAAAGTGGAAGTGAATGTCCATAATTTGTCGTCTTTAGCTGTAGTTGATCGTGTTGATATAGAAGATAGGAATGCTATGATAAGGATAGAAGGAACTAGCTGCGATAAGGACTAGCTGTAAGAAAGCTATGAAGTAGGTGATCTTGTGGATAAGGATGATATTGAGGTAGTAACCTTGGTATGCAAGACTCTAATATGATGCTGATCCTGCAACAAAAGTTGTTTGGTTTGGATAGGAAGAGAGTCAGATGAGGTATAGGTCAAAGAAGCTCCATCTTGAACTCCTTTCTTCAAAAAAGAGTTTGCAGCAGTGTTCCCCTCTCTATAGGAATGCTGAATTTGAAATTCAAATTGCCTGAGCAAGGGAAAGATCTAGTGTGAAGCTGTCCAGAATTTCCAAGAAGACAACTGTCTCTATTGAATCATGTCAACTAAGATTTGAGAATTGTTTCAATAATAAGATAATAAACCACCAATCCAAATTCTTGTAATAATCGCAAGCCATCCAACAATGACCTTAGCTCAGATTCCATGTTAGTACAAACTCTATAGAAAAATGACCCAGCTAGAACCAAAAATCCCCCCAATGATTTCTAAGAACCACCCCTCCTCCAAATAAGGCTGGTTGCCTTTAGAAGCACTATCAATATTGAGTTTCAGCATGCCTTTTGGTGGTAGTCTCTAGCAAATCCCTTTAATAGACTTGGAGATAGTATAAATAGAACAGATATTAAGAGAATAAAGAAATGCTTGATCATGAGCTGAATCTACAGCCTTAGGGGAAATAGTATGGACTTGTAACCTCCATAGATGTAAGATAGTGAAATAAACAGATGTAGAATTTTGATTTTGTCTTTCAAAGAGCCTCCTGCACCTCTCTTTCCATAGTTGCCAATAAACAATTAAAGAAATAACTCTCATTAAAGAGTGAAAGAGAGATGTATGTTTAAATATTCTGACTAGTCTTAGGAACCTTGTGATTGGAGCTTTCCCATGTATGAGCTGAAATCCCAATAATGTAGAGAGCTTACTCCAAATGCTTGCAGCATATTTACAACTAATAAAAATATGCTCAGCAGTTTCTGCTTCACAGCATCATAAAGCACACATGCTTACCATTGAAACCCCCATATTTTGAAAGGTTGAGTCAAGGGGTAGTGCATTTTTCAGAGTTTTCCACCCAATTAAATGTGCACTAGGTGGAGAAGCTTGTTTCCAAATAACGGTTGTTTGGGCATGATGTTATCCTTCCCTTCTAACTGTTGCCCAAGCTAATTTAACAATAAAATAACCCCTAGAAGTAGGTTTCCATATCATTCTGTCTTGCCCAGCAGAGAGAGAGACATTGGAAGACAACACTTCTTGTATAAGCTCAACATCCATGTCCTGCTGAATTTCTTGCAGGTCCTATAAGCCATGAACCAAAACTTGGGACAACTTAGGAAGGAATGTGGGCACAATAAAGTTTCTTAAAATTAATGGACCTAAACTTTTCCAATTGTCACACCAAAAATCAATAGAGCATTCTGTTCCCGCCAGCTTTTGAGTCTGAATGACTACCAGCTCAAACCATGGTTGCAATCTTTTGAGATAGCTAGAATGACTTGGATTTAAATTCCTTAGAATATGCTGATTAGGAAGGAATTTAGCAAGAAAAAAAAAAGATGACCATAAGGAAGTACCCTACATCAAATACCAAATCTGTTTCATTCTATAATCTTGTTGAGCCTTTTCAAATTTTATGATGCCTAGACCACCCTCCTCCCTTGGAAAAGTAATACTTATTTAAGAACACCAATGCCTTTTCTTGCCCTTTGAATTCTGATACCAAAAGAAATGTAGCCTTAGAAGAATTCAGTTTTGCTATAATTCCCTTAAGAAGATTTAGAGAAGATAATAGATGCACAAGGAGAGAATTAAGGACAGAATTGATAAGAGTAATTGATGAGTGCATAATATTGCATATTTAATAGTCTCATTACATACATTTTGACTCAACTTTGCATTTTATTACTCAGAGTTAGTCAAATTTGTGTATAACATGAAAATTTTGATATTTCAAGTAATCATAGGGTAAACAATGGCTTTCGGAACCCTACCACTATGTGTGGATTAGTGATGAAGAGATGGACACACTAAATGAGGATTTGGAGGCTTAAAATTAAAAGAAATCAAGGAGGTACCGGTACTTGGTATTATAGGTACCGATACCTAAGCCTACTGGAATATTGGAACCGGTAGCCACACCATTTAATACCACTACCCTGGTATTTTCCATTTTTGACTATGCTCTACATCGAATCTGAAAAAGTAAAAAACATGAAAGTTGTATATTTAGATGTCCTCTATCTTGTGTCAAAATTGTAGCTCAATTGAAGGGTGGGATCAAAGGTTATGACAAATGTACGAAAACTAAAAATGAATTACCGGTAGGAGCTTGCCTGAGCTACAGGTAGCTCACTACATAGACCTACCGGTAGAAGATCCTACTAGAAATGAGCTACCGATAGGAGCCTTACGAGCTATCGCTAGCCGATGCACAAAAAACCCAGATCCTTCTCCAAACGACTCCACCAACTACGGGAACCCAACTTTTGTCTCCTAATCTATGTTCTAACATTTCTAATACTCCATGATGATCTCCTAATCCCAACATTCAGATTTTAAGCATGAGAGTGTGGGTGACCAATGTGGAGAGAGGGAGTGGTTAGAAAAGAATGGGAGGGCCATACTTTGACTGATTTTGGAGGCTTTTGTGGACAATCTCTCTCCAATCACTACAAGTCAACCACTCATACTAAGAGAGAGGGGGATGGATGAAAATGGGGACTTCCTACACACTATTTTAGATCATCAAATTTTTAGAGAGAGGTTCAAGGCAGAAGATGAAGTTCTAGAGAGAGAAAGCTGAGTTTTACATTTTTCTTCACCATTTTAGTTGTAGTAAGCTCTATTTTACTTGTAATCTTTCCCTCTTGCACTCTAATATCTTCTAATCAAGTTGTAATAAAGTTTAGCTAAGTTTCTTGGAGTTCATTTTCATATTTGGGTTTTGTTCCTTCAAACTTCACATTTTGGGTATGAATGTTTTTTCTCTTGTAGTTTAAACTCCTTCTCACATTAATAAAAGTCCATGCTTGATTCCACTACCATGTTTCTCTACTTCATGTTTGTTCTTACTTTTATCATACATAGCTAAACTTTTAGTTGGCTAGTCTAAAAGGAATTTCCTCTTGCGTATGTGAAATCGACTCTCTTCCATTTTTCCTCGTAGTGTAAAGTGTTTGGTTTGACTAGGTTGAGTGCGGATCAATCAAACACTAAAACACCATTGGTTGAATGCAATGAGTCGATTTGACATTTCCATTGGAATAATCTCCATGGATTAGCCAACCTTTTTTCTTGCATAGTTCTTAACTCACAACTTACCAAACTTCAAATCACAAGATTTTGCAATTTCATTTTTTTCACAAATCTTTTTTCAAACACCCGACCTCACCTTTCCGAAGGAAACGACCTTGGAACACTCATTTCAAGTAAAACACGAAATTGCAAGACTTTCTACGTTTAGGGAGCAATTTTGCACACATACACCTTTTTGTTCATCCACACAATTTTCTCCAATTCTTGCATTGAGCTCGAGGGAGAGTGACACTCGCCATACACTACAAGCCACATACACAAACAATCGGACTTGTGTTGGAGGTGAGGGAAAATGACATCAAACATTTTTTGCGCCATTATCGGGGACGGCTATCCGTAATGTTTTCGAAGGTGATTTGGGACAGCATAGGAAAGTCTCGTGTTGGAATTGTATAAAGAAAATTTGTATACTTCATTGTTGGAATTGCATAGACTTGTGTGCACCTATGTTTTGTTGAGAATTTTAATCACTATCTTTTGTGTTGTTGGATAGATTGGTTATAAAATGAATTTATACACCAAAAAAATTTTAAAATCTAAGGGCGCAAGCTCATATCCGATTGAAGCTAGATTGACATGAGTCTCTTTTATTTTGTTTTCATGTATGTAGTAGTTAGATTTCTTTTATTGTTATATTTTTATTTTCATGATGTTGTAGTGCAGATTTTAGCATGAAGTTGTTTACCTCTTCCTAATTTGGACTCAATTCATTTTGAGGATCATCGTAACAAATCTTATTCAGTATCATGTTCGAGTCTAAGTTGGGGGATGTAAACAATCTTTGTTGTGTTTCATTTTCTCTTCAATGTTTATATCACCAAAAAAAAAAAAGAGAAAAAGGAGGTTTTCTTATTTTGCATGTGACTTTCGTTTTTCTCATTGCATGATTCCTTGTGCATTGAGGACAATGCATGGTTCAAGTTTAGGGGTGAGGTGCACCATTTACATGTTCCACCATTTTTTTGTATAAAATAGTTAAAAATGTGAAAATTTTGAAATTTTTTTTTTTAAAATTTTAAAAATTTTGTGAAAATATCTAATATCGAACTATATTCACCTGTTCTAATTATTATGGGATCGGTGATTGTTTGATCTTCATTTTGAACATTGAATATATGAGTACACCATAGAAATTTATCCTATATATGTCTGAGTATCACATATATGTTTTCATTCAAACACAACCATAGTGCACCTTGAATGTATAAATTCGGCAATTTACTAATTGCATCCACATTTTAGAGCTTGACATACATAATGGAGATGAAGTAAGTACTCAAGTGAGTTTTAGTGTCAATTCTTGTTGGAGAGAACTTACATTTAAACATAGGAACAATTTTCAAATTCAATATTCGTTCAATAATCTTATTATACTTGCTTTGGTTAGAGTGCAAATGAATAGTTGATTGTCCTAAAATGCCAATATGTCTCTCCATGCTTATCTAGAGATGATCTTAGGTCACCTTTGAATTACGTTGAGCCTTAGCTTTTTTTTTCTGAAAATTTATCCCTTATGCCGTGATTGAGCCTTAATTGAAAATTCTTTTTCATGCCACATATTTTACCAAGTCAGTGCAAAATGATTACAATTATCACACTTTATTTTTTTCGAGACTAACTATGATTAATCATGAAGAAAGGGAAATGTGTTGAGGAAACCCAAAAAGGGATGAATGACATGAATGAAAAAGAATAGAGAAAGCCAAGAAAAAGGAGAAAAGAGAAGTTGAAAAAGAAAAGAAATGAAAATAAAAGAAAAAGAGAAGAAAAATGTTGAGGAAAGAAGGAAAATAGAGACATAAAAGTGAAGTAATGGTGTAAAGTTGAAAATATCACAAAAAGAAGATTTTTGACAATAAAGATCATGTCCTCAATATAACACTTTTTGTCTCCCTCTACCCCTCATTTCACTCAACCCAATTATCACCCAAGGCCTCATTACAACCCATGAAAGCCCTAAATGATCTAGAGAAAGTATGGCGAGAGCACACTTTAAATGAAAAGAAAAGTTGATTTTGCTATCTAGTGCCATAACATTCCATTCATGAGATTATGTCAAAGTCGTTTCAATTATTATGCATGCATGTTATTTTCAGATTATATGTGAGCACATTCTGGTTTGTACACAAGATTTCATCTCACATATACACCTGGAGAGCATGCCAAGATAATCATAGAGTTATTCATTTTTTAGAAAAACCCGTGGTAAGAATTGCATCAAAGCTGAATTTGAATAGCTAAATGAATGTGCATTCTATTGAGTAAAGGCTTAAATTAAATATTCATTTCACACACACACACGACTTTTGAAAAGAAATGTGTATGTGGATACTCTAGAATAGCATTTAGGGCTATGATGTGATTCATGTGTGATTAGTTCGGGTGCATTGGAGAAAATTGTTTTCGACACCCCAAGGCTAGTTAGGATAAGGGAATATGTTTCAAATGTTGGATATTTCAAAATGTGTAAGTGGATACTCTAGAATAGCATTTAAGGCTACGATGTGATTCATGTGTGATTAATTTAGGTGCATTGGAGAAAGTTGTTTTTGACACCCCAAGGCTAGTTAGGATAAGGGAATATGTTTCAAATGTTGGATATGAGGAAAAAAAAATTATGGTACCTTCACTAAAAACATTCACGAGACAAAACTCGTCCATTAGGAATCACCTAAGGGTTTAAAGGCTTGTTGCATGTGTTAATTGTAATAGTGGAATTAGTATAGGTTTATTTTTATTTGCCTAATTTTTATCTTTATTTTGCTAGGGACTAGCAAAAATTAAGTTGGGAGGTGTGATGAGCGCATAATATTGCATATTTAATAGCCTCATTATATGTATTTTGACTCAACTTTGCATTTAATTACTTAGAGTTAGTCGAATTTGTGTATAATGAGAAAATTTTGATGTTGTAGGTAATCATAGGGTAAATGATGGCTTTTGGAACCCTAAACTAGGTGTGGAATAGTGGTGAAGTGATGAACACATTACATGAGAATTTGGAGGCTTAAAAGTGCAAGAAATCAAGGAGGTACCGGTATCTAAGCTTATTAGAATATTGGTACCGGTACCCACACCATTTAGTACCGTTACCCGGGTATTTCCAAATTTTGACTATGCTCCACTTATAATCTGAAAAAGTACAAAAAATAAAAGTTGTAGATATGGATGTCCTTTATCTTATGTCAAAATCTCAGCTCAATTAGAGGGTGGGATCAAAAGTTATGATAAATTTACAAAATATGGAAATAAGCTACCAGCAGGAGCCAACCTGAGCTACTGATAGCTCCTTGCATAGAGCTACCGGTATAAGAACCTACTAGAAATGAACTACCGGTAGGAGCCTTATGAGCTATCAATAGCAAATGCACAGAAAACCATGATTCTTCTCCAAACGACTCCACCAACTACGGGAGCCCACCTTTTGTCACCTAATCCATGTTCTAACATTTCTAACACTCCATGATAATCTCCTAACCCCTAAATTCAAATTTTAAGAATGAGGGAATGGGTGACAAATGTGGAGAAAGGGAGTGGTTGGAAAAGTATGGGAGGACCATACTTTGAGTAATTTTGGAAGCTTTTGTGGACAATTCTCTCCAATCACTCCAAGTCAGCCACTCATACCAAGAGAGAGGGGGATGGACAAAAATGAGGACTTGTTACACACAATTTCAGATCATCAAAACTTTAGAGAGAGAAGGTCCAAGGTAGAAGATGAAGTTCTAGAGAGACAAAGCTGGGTTTTACATTTTCCTTCTCCATTTTCATTATAGTAAGCTCTATTTTACTTGTAATCTTTCCCTCTTGTACTCTAATCTCTTTTAATCAAGTTTAGTTAAGTTTCTTCATTTTCATATTTTGGTTTTGTCCCTTCAAACTTTACATTTTGGGTGTGAATGTTTTTTTCTCTTGTAGTTTAAACTCATTCTCACATTAATACAAGTCCATGCTTGATTCCACTATCATGTTTCTCTACTTCATGTTTGTTCTTGCTTTTATCATGCATAGCTAAAATTTTATTTTGCTAATCCAAGAGGGATTTTCTCTTGGGTATGTGAAATCGACTCTCTTTCATTCTTCCTCGTAGTGCAAAGTGTTTGATTTGACTAGGATAAGTGCGGACGTGGTTGTGGGCTTTTGATACATCGTAAACTTGTCACGAGGTATTCTATTGTCCAACACAACTACACTAGTTTCTCATTTCTTACGAATCAATCAGACACCGAGACACCATTGGTTAAATGAAATGAGTCGATTTGGCATTTTCATTGGAATAACCTCCATGGATTAGCTGACCTTGTTTTCTTGCATATATCTTGACTCACACCTCACCAAACTTTAAATCAAAAGATTTTTCAATTTTCATTTTTTTCACAAATCACTCTTCAAACACCCCACCTCGTATTTCCTGAAGAGACGACCTTGGAATACTCATTTCAAGTAAAACACGACATTGCAAGACTCTCTACGCTTTGGGAGCAATTTTGCACACACATTTTTGTTCATCCACACAATTTTTCTCCACTTCTTGCATTGAGCTTGAGGGAGAGTGGTACTCACCATAGATTATAAGCCATATGCACAAACAATCAAGCTCGTGTTGGAGGGTAGGGAAAATGACAACAAGCAGTAATCCAGCCTATATTGGAAAGCAATTTGTCATACCATCCTTGGATTCTAGGTTGAAACTTCTATAATAAGTCTGCAAAGTAGTTGAGTGTAACCCTGCCCATAATGATAGGGCACCCTAGATAGGTGAAAGGACATGTATTGAGAGGGATAGTGGCCACATGAGACAACATATTCTTCCTTGCTAGGGGAATCTTAGCTGAGCAATATAAAGAGCTCTTTCGCTTATTAGTTTTCTGCCCAGAAGATGCCTCATACCTTCCAACAAACTTCAGCATTTTAGACAAAGACTTATTATTTCTTTTTAGAAAAATAAATATGGGTTTTGTACAGTGAACGAGTCATTTGAGAAGGCAAGCAATGGAATAATGCCCAACATGGTGTTCTACTTGAGAACCCAAAAAAAAACAATACAGAACAGCACAAAAGCAAAACACCTAGATCAAAGACAAAGATTATTTACCTTGATGGAGAGCCCTTCACCGTCGAAGACGAAGATTAGAACACCTTCACCCTTCACCGTCACTGTCTACACTAAGAGAGCGAGAGAGAGAGGGGGAAAGGGTCTGGCGGCAAACAGATGCTTGGAGAGGTTAGAGGGGCTAGGATTTACCTTTGATCAATTGTTATTTATATAGGTGGCCAGTAAGTGTGTTTTTTTTTTATCCTGACAAAGTTTGATCCATTGACCTCATTAATGCTCAACGCGCCTTAAACGTTTATAATTTTTTCAAAAATGACTTTTTTCCATTTTTGAAAATAGTCCATCGTTTTGAAAACAATGACAATTAAAAAAAAAAAAGATACCAAACAATTTTTTTTCCTAATTTTCTCCAAATATGAAAATAAAAACAAAAAACATAAACGTTACCAAACAGTACCTTAGTTACATGTTGTATTTTATTAGTTAGTTTGTTCGATGTTAGTTGGTTAAGTGAAGTGAGATGGTGCACAAGTAAACCTTCAGTAATGACAATCGATTTACCAACATCTTCTATTCCAACTCTTATTGAGCATCCTTCACATTATTCATCATTCATCATGGAGACAGTCTAGGAGGCTTGCTAGTATCTCAACCATTAACAAGGGAAAACTATAATTCATGGAGTTGATACATTTTCACGGCTTTGAGTGCTAAGAACAAAGTCAATTTCATCAATAGAACCTCTTTAAAACCTACTAATCAAACTGATTCTTAACACTTTGTTGAAGGATATTGCAAGAAGTGTGCCATATGCAAACTCAACCAAAGAAATTTGGGATGAATTGGAAAAAAAGAGTTGTCTCAGACAAATGGACCTTGAATCTTCCAATTATAGAAGTCAATTTCCTCTCTAACTCAAGATCAACATTCTGTGAGTTCTTATTATACTCGTTTGAAAGGATTTTAGGATGAACTAGTGAATTATCATCCTGTACTTGTTCACTCTTATGGAATTTTGAGGAAGTTAGTTGAATGATTCATATAACTAGATAAGAAGCTAGATTCTTCCTCAAGTTCCTCTTCCTCCAATCAATAAGGTGTTTTCTTTAATTCTTCAAGAGGAGAGGCAACGAGAGATCAAAGCTTCTGCCACAATTAATGTTGATTCTACTGCCCTTCTTAGTAGATCAAATTCTTCAACTCAGCAGAATAATAGCAAGCAAAACTGGAATAAGAATAGGCCAACTTGTACTCACTAAGGTATAGCAGGACATATTATTGACAAATATGTTACAAGTTACATGGATATCCACCTGGTTTTCAAATTACTAAAGTAAAGAAACATTCGAAATTCAACAAATCAAGTGGTTGTACAGCTTAATGGAGAAAGCTCATCATCTCATGACAAGAACATAGGCAATTCGCAATTGAAAATAACACAAGATCATATTCATCATCTGCTATCTCTCTTGAAGGTTCAATCAAAATCTAGACAACAATCAATAGTAAACGAAATAGGTAGCTCTCACAATGATTCCTTATTGAATCTATCAGGTACTTCTGCTTCTTGTGTTTTATCCTCAGAAGTAGATCAATCAATCATGTAATTTCTGCATCCATCTAAACTCTCTATGTCCCATAACAAGACACCTTGGGTGATAGACATTGGTGCAATTGATCACATAGTGTGTTCAATTAGTCATTTTGATTCCATCACATCTGTACTCAATACTTCAACGAAATTACCAAATGGAAGTATAGTCTCTGTGAGCCATATTGGAACTGTCAAACTCTCCAAAACAATTATGTTAACCAATGTTTTATGTGTTCCATCCTTCCAGTTTAATCTTCTTTCCACCAATAAGCTCTCTCCCCAAATTTCTTTTTGTTTCCTATTCTTACCTGGACATTATTTGTTGAGGACCTTCAACATAGAAGACGATTTGAATGGATAAAGAATGAAATGGCTTGTATTTCTTCTTGCATGAACCAATGACAGGGAAACTGTCAATTGCTTCATATATTCATAGTTCACAATAAGTCCTTACCACTTTGTGGCATTATAGCCTTGGACACTTATCTTCTCAATAACTAGAGTTACTACACAACCATACACCTGAAATTACTGCCTCTACTTTTGATCATTGTATCTATCACTAAGTCTAAACAAAATAGGGTATCTTTTTCTATTAGTCACGCTTCTTCAATTGTTCCTATTGAATTGATACATTGTGACATGAGTTAGGAAATTTTGATGAAATCTAAGTCAAAAACAAGAACATTGATTGAATCTTTTTTAGCTCTAGTCAAATCTTAGTTTAACATAAGCATCAAAACCATTAGAACTGATAATGGTCTTGAATTTGTTATGATCTCATTCTTTTGTTCTCAAGGAATTATAGATCAACACAGCTGTGTTGATACTCCTCCATTAACACCAACATCTTTTGAAAGTAGCTACAACTCTCACATTTCAAACACACCTTTCACTTACTTTTTGGGGAGACCGTGTCTTAATAGCAACCTACTTAATCAATCAAATTCCTTTTCCAATCCTTGCTGGGAAATATCTTTATGAACTTCTGTTTTCCAGAAAACCAGATAACTCCCATTTAAGAGTGTTAGTCTACTTTGCTATGCTTTTACTCTTCCCATAGTAGAACTAAATTTGATCCTAGGGCTAGACAATGTGTGTTTATAGGATATCCTAATGTTGTGAAAGATTACAAACTATATGACTTGAAAAAGCACTCTATCTTTCAGTCCAAAGATGTTGTTTTCCATGAGCATTTTTTTTCCATTTTACTGTCTTTCTTCTCAATATCATTCTTCTGTGAATTCTACACCTACAATCCTTCCTATACCTCTTATTGATACATTTCTTTTATACCACCTTCAGAATCATCTTCTGAAGACTCTTAACTCATTCTTCTAATAATGAGTTTCCAAGACATTCAACTAAACCAAGAAGAACTCCAGGTTATCCTCAGGATTATCATTGCCAGCTTATTATTTCTCAACTATCCTATTCATCTTTTGCGGAAAAACATCCAAAGCATTCAGGTACAATTCATAGTATTTTTACTTTTCTATCTTATGATAAACTCTCACCTCAACACATAATTTATAGTCTTACTATTTCCTCAAATCATGAACCATAATTCTTTCATGAAATTGTTAAGTCTCCTCACTGGTTTGAAGCTATGAATGCTCAAATTCAGGCACTTGAGGCCAATAATACTAAGACTATTATTACTTTACCTTCTGGAAAAACTCCTATTGGGTGTAAATGCATATACAAAATCAAAAATAAAATATATGAGACTATTAAAAGACACAAGATATGACTTGGTGCTAAAAGGTATACTCAACAGAAGGCCAGGATTACATCAAAACTTTTTCTCCAGTAGCCAAGTTCACCACTATTTCTTGTTGTTGCTGCTATAAAGGGATGTTGTTTTTTCGAATTAGATATGCAAAATGCATTCTAAATGGAGATTTCACCAAGGAGGCGTATGAGTCTTCCTCCCGGATTTCCTAAGCAAGGAAATCATTGAGTCTATCAATTGAACAAATCTCTTTATGGGTTGAAACAAGCCTCTTGGCTGTAAAACGCGGGTAAAATTAAACTTTTTACCAAAAAGGGAAAAATGGTAATTTATCACTATAGTACGGGTTACAAACCTGTATTTTTTTAGATCTTGAATGATGAAACAGATCTCACCATTGGATTCGTGTCTCGAAATCCAGCTACCTTGTTAAATTTTGTCAAATTCCAAGACAGCCAGATTTTTCACGTTTTACGATACAGTCGAGTCTCGGGTGACCCAAAAATAGGATTTATAATAAAATTTTGAATGTTGGAGGGTGCCAAGCAAACTAAAGGCAATAAATAGGAGAAAAATCAGATTTTCCCAATTTTTCTTCAGCCGGTTAAATGATAGAAAAGAGGAGAGGGAAAACCTAAGTTCTCTACACCTTCTCTCTAAGATCCACAAGGATTGGTGGCTCAAATCAACTCGAGCCAAGAGGAAAAGTTATTCCTCTTGTCAAGGGCTTACGCGTCTATACCTAGAAGCGAGGGTTTTATCAAAGATCAAAAAACAAAATTTTTGGAAAACTAGGGTTTTGATGTACAAGTGGGTCCATGGAGCTTCTCAAGGCTATTCTTTACGCTTCAAGAGGTAGGGTTTCCTCCTACTTAGGTCTTTTTTACAACCTAGAATGTTCATATGAAATGGGTAGATTGATAGAATGCTATATCACTTTTCTATTATTATGGACTTGATGAAATGGGTAAAGAAACGGGCTAGAATAAATTCTAGTTTAACTTAGGTATGTAAAAATTACCTTTGGTGATGCTTGAGTTATGTGATGAAATGTGGGCATGCTACGTGTTTATTTTATGCCTTGAGAATTAAGTGTGTTAGTGACACACATTATGTGATAACACGCTTGTGATTTATGGTTGGATATGAAAATGTTGATATATGCTAATTGATATATTGACATTGCTATGAAATTGGTAATTAAATGCTTTGGATATAAATTGACATGAAATATGTTTAAATGTAGTTAATTTTGCTCATGTGGTATTCTTTACATGTGGGCATGATATTGAGATAGCAATGACGCATTACATTGTATTTGCACGGAGGAACTGCATCCATAGCCATGAGTATGGGTGTGTGTGTGCATGGTTGATATCAAACACCAAATAGGTGGATAGTAGGTGGGCTCGAAAAAGTTGGATCGAAAATCCGACTGAGTCGCACAGTTGTGTGGATAAAGAATTGGGTCGGGGTTAGCAAGAAGGGTTAAACTATCCCTCGGGTGAAAGACTCGGTGATCGAAGACGCACTCTGTTGGTATAAGAGCCTATAAAGTGTGTCGCTGTAAGCAGAACCGTTGGTGAAAATCTATAAATTCTGTGTCGATTGGGTGCCATTGGTGTAAGTCCATAAATACCCACCTCAAGAAAGACCCGGAGATTGTTAAATAGTCATTGGGTGTGTAGCGCCAATGGTGGGGCTTGAAAAGCAGATTTTATATCTATGGTATTGCGTGGAAAGAAAAAGGAGCCAGAGAGGGCTCGAGTTGAGTTGAATGAGTGAGTCTCATCTCATTTCATGGCATGACATTGCTAAGATTCCAACATTGAATAATATATTCTTGTTTGGGATATTGTTGGTTGTAAAGTGTTGCACAAATATTCATATGCACTTAGGTTGGGGAATAGCCTTGGTAGGAAATACACTATTGGGCGTGGCTCACCCTATACGGAAAAATATTTCAGATACATGATACATGCCAGAAGAAGGCCCTCAAGTGGGACCTCAAAGATGAAGAAAGTCAAAATGTGGCTTTGTTTTGAACCTTGTAAATATTTATGAAAATTATGTTATTTGGTATGTAAATATATGGAATGGATAGTAATAGAACTAGTATGGGTCTGGTATTACATGGAAAACTTCATCATGCAAGTGCTAGATGAAAATGAGGTGGATTGGAATGGATTGAAAATCAAAAGCAGGTGAAACAGGCAAAAATTGGACAAAGTGTACTGGTACAGCGTTGTCCAGAAGGCAAACCGTACCGGTATGCCATACCGGTACGAATTTTTCAAAAGGCTCACCGTACTAGTAGGCAATACCTATACTCTTTCCAATATTTTGAAATTTTAAAATTGTTTTGACAAGCTTTCGGACTATGTATCCTTTTTTTCAAATGATGTAAACGGTCTATAAGGGAGTGTAAATGGACCTCGGTTGGGTCAAGTGGTAAAATGTACATGGATTACACGTGTGGGTTATAATCCCGGTTAAAGGGATGTTATTAACCTGACGTCGAGTTGCGCGACAAACACAGGTATTTCTACGGGTTGACGGATGGTCAACGGTTGATAAAGGACCGCCGATTTTTAGGGACGTCACATAGGCAATGGTTTTCCAAATTATCCAGTGTTGTGATAGGTTATGGTTTCATCCAATCCAAGTTTGATCATTCCTTATTCAGGATGGTCACAAATGCTTCTTTTATTGCTATGCTAGTCTATGTTGATGATATAGTCATAGCTACTAATGATCCTAATGATGCAACTGATCTTAATGCTTTTCTCCACAACAATTTTCACATGAAGGATCAAGATACTTTAAAGTACTTTCTGGACCTTGAGGTAGCTAGATCTTCCATAGGAATTTCTATCTATCAACGCAAATTTTCAATTGAAATTCTACAAGACTCTGGATTTCTTGGAGCAAGAACAACAAAATCACCAATGGGGCATCATCTGAAACTCAATAAACATATTGGTGTAATAGTTATAGATGTTTTCATTCATAGACAACTGATTGGGAGGCTACTTTACCTCACTCTCACTCAAACTGATTTAGCCTATGTAGTTTAAGCTCTAAGTCAATATTTGGAATCTCTGAAGTAGTCTCGTCTTGATGCAACTCAAATTATCTTATGATACCTCAAAACAACTCCAGCACAAGGACTTTTATTTTCTATTACATCTCTAATACATCTCAAAGCCTTACGTGATGCTGACGGGGCTGGATGCCCAAATATAGAAACTCTATCACAGGATTCTGTGTCTTTCTAGGCAATTCACTCATTTTGTGAAATTTCAAGAAACAAACCACAGTTTCTCGCCCCTCTGCTGAAGTAGGATATAGGGCGATAGCCTCCACTAGTTGTGAATTAACCTAGTTACTTGCCCTAGTTATTGATCTTTAAATCCCTTATTCTCAGTCACCCCTACTTTTCTGTGACAACCAAGCTACCTTACATATTGTATTCAATCCAATGTTTCATGTAAGAACTAAGCATATTGAACTTGATTATCATTTCATTCATAAAAAATACAAGCAAACACTCTCAAGATACTTCATATCACCTCTTCTAAGCAATTAGGGGATATTTTCACCAAACTACTTGGTCTTGCTTAGTTTGACCTTCTACTCAACAAGCTATGTATTCTTGACATCCACACTCCATCTTGAGTGGACGTGTGGAGAATGAGGCAATTCACAACTCATATTGTTGTTTCCTCAACTTAGCTACTTAGTTGTCACAATTGTTAAAATTAGTTACAAGCTGTGTTTAATTAGTTAGTTTGTCAGCAGTTAGTTGGTTAAGAGAAGTGAGGCAGTGAACATGTAAACCTTCAATATATGTACACTATGATGTAGCCAAAGTAGTTAGTTAATGAAAACATAATTTTCATTGTCTTTCTCTCTCTCTCTCTCTCCCTCTCCCTCTCCCTCTCCCTCTCCCTCTCTCTCTCTCTCTTTCTCCCCCCCTCTAGTTCATCTTTTTCTTTCCTCTTTTCTTCAATTTTAATAGTGCCTTACCTAAAAGGTTTTGACACTTCATGCAAAGCACTGGCATCAAGAGGTGGTTTCATCATAGGTTCAATGTGTTGTATTTTGAAACAAGGCCTCTGTGAGGCTGTTTAAATTTTCAATTATATTGTAATTGCATTTTATTCAAAAGCTAAATATACGGACCCACTCTGGAACAAATTACTCTTAACCTTTGTAATCTCAATCGTCTCTTAATTTATCAATTGGACTCTGCGTTGTTTTGTTTCACTCGGAGAGAAGTTGTATTACAAAACGTTTGCATGGTTATTTGAGATTCCATTTTCATGCTTTGCATTTTTCTACAAATTGTGAAGCATTCCATGGATGTTTTTGATTTTAACCAACTCGCAAAACGGGTATGTTTCACGTGCATGGTGTCTTCATTTCTAGGATTTTGCATCCAAACATTTCAAGATATGAATGCTATGTGCCTAGTAAAGATTATGAATGTTACTTGGTGCTCTATGGATGGAAAAAGAAGTGGTCAGTTCTCATTGGGTTATATTTGAAATCTTGGCAGCGAGTTTATGGATCTCATTGGCTCTATTACTGAAGCCTTATTCGAATTTGGACAAGCTACAAGAAATCCTTCTACAATTTTGCTATATCTTGACTAACAACACTCGCAGTTTTATCTGCTTTTTTCATCATACTTTCAAACTTCTCAATTTATTATGGTTTTTATAAAAATGTGATTTTACCCACTCTTTTCAACGTAAATGTGTTTTGAGAACATTCTTTTGAAAGTATTTAATATTTAATATCAAAACAAATCACACTTTTATGGAAACTATGGTAAATTGAGAAGTAAATTTGAAATTACTTTAGAGAGACAATTCAATTTAAAAATTACTTAATGTCGATTCAAAGGCCATGGCCATCTAGTGTCACAACATGTACTGCCTTTGTTGATAAGCTTCCTCCTACAAATTCTCCTATAACTTTGACTTCTCAAGATAATCCATATCCATCTGCTGCTCTATCTTCTGTTGAGCTACCTGATCATCCACCTGATTTACCTCCACATGATAAACATCATTAGTTTAGATTTTGTATTATATATCTTAATATTTTCTGTTCAGATTTTGTATAATCTTTATGTACTTTGTATCATTATATAACTGTGAATAGCAATACGGTTTGGTCATTGAATACTATAACCCATTTTGATATTTCTCCCAACACTTTCATGGTATCAGAGTAATAATACTGCTCACGCTTGTTCTTCGGTCCTCCTCAAATGGCTTCACTCTCTGAGACCACTTCCGCACCTGTCTTTCTTGGTCCAAATATAGGCTAACTCATTTCAATTAAGCTAGATGGTGACAATTACCTGCAATGGTTGTCCCAATTTATACCAGTATTGAAGTCGAATGATCTTATGGGCTTCGTGGATGGTTCTAATCTGTGCCCAGATCAGTTTCTTCCTCCAGCGGCTGGCAAATCCATTGGTGATGCTAATCCCGCCTACTTGCTATGGTATAAGAAAGATCAATTTGTTCTTTCTTGGATCAATGCTACTTTATCCCCTAAAGTTCTCTCTACTTTGTATGGCCTGTCGACTGAAAAAAGGGCCTGGGATTCACTCTCAACTCGTTTTGCTTCTCAATCTCGCTCCCGTATTAATCTCATTCAACGCCAACTCTGTAGTTTGCGTCAAGAGAACAGATCATGTTCAGAGTATCTAGCCTTTGCCAAAGACTTCGTAGATCAACTCAACTCTGCTGGAAAGGCTATTGATGAAGATGATCTTGTCTCTACTCTGTTGAGTGGATTGAAGTCAGCATTCATTCCATTTCAAAATTCAATCAACATTGCTACTCGAGACCACAGTATGTCATTTATGGATTTTCAGGCTGAACTCCTTTCATTTGAGATTCTTCTTGAGTCTCACCAACGAGTAGTGCTTCCTGAAAACTCCTTTGCTTTGGCTGTTTGCCAAACTTCACAACACTACCAGCGAAATACCAAGACCAAACATTTTGTCTCCAAAAATGCTGCTAATCGAAATTCTGCTGGTTCCTTGCCGCCATTACCTACTGGACCAAACAATTCAGTCATGGGAGACTCAAATAATTGTGAAGCTTGTCAAATTTGTGGCAAACACAGTTATAGAGCACTAGACTGTTTTCATCGTTTCGATTATTCTTATCAAGGCAGACATCTTCCTCACCAATTAGTAGCAATGGTCAATCAAACAAATGCTACTCTAATGGCCAAGGTTCAGGTTGCTTCTAGTGGTGATACTTGGTATGCTGATAGTGGGACAAATCAGCACATTACTGCACATCTTGAGCAACTCTCCCTTCCGCGCTCGCACAAGGGAAAGGAACAAATTGCTGTTGGTAATGGATCTGGCTTGAAAATCACCCACACTGGTTCTGTCCTCATAAACTCTAATTCATCACCTCTTTTAATGTCACATGTGTTACATTGTCTTAACGCTTGTGCTAATCTGCTCTCAATTAACCAATTTTGCATTGAGAATCATTGTTTCTTTCTCCTTACTGGTTCTCATTATTCTATTCATGACTTGCAGACGGGGCGAATATTGCTCCAAGGCAAGAGTGAAGAAGGCATGTACCCCATCCGTCTGCAGAAATCAATTCCTCACAAACACAACAACTTCACTGCTTTCTTTGGCGTCAAAACTCTAGTCCAAGTGTGGCACTCCCGACTCGGACATCCTTCGCATCCCATTGTTTCTCATTTAATTAAGCATCATAGTTTACCATTTAGCAGTTCATTGAATAAAGGTGGCATATGTGAACCTTGCCAATTAGGCAAGGCTAAGCAACAGCCCTTTTTAGCGTCATCAAGAATTTCTTCTTGCCCTCTTGAACTTATTCATTCAGATGTCTGGACTTGTTCAACAAAGTTGATCGGTGGTTGTTTATATTATATTATATTTATTGATGACTACTCCAGATTCACATGGATTTATCCCTTACAATCCAAGTTTGATGTCTTCTCATGCTTTATAAAATTTAAACTCTTGGTTGAGAATCAATTTTCTCTACGCATCAAACAATTCCAAACAAACAATGGAGGCGAATTTATCCTAAATGAATTTAAAACTTTTTTGGCCAATAGTGGTATTTTTCTTCGCCTAAGTTGTCCGTATACTTCCCAACAAAATGGATTGGCTGAAAGGAAGCACAGACATATAATGGAAATGGGATTATCGCTTCTTGCTCAGTCCAACCTACAAATGGGTTTTTGGGTTGATGCCTTCTTAACCTCAGTTTATTTAATAAATTGACTACCATCTCTTGTGTTGAACAATGAATCTCCCTTTTCTAAATTATTTAACAAAAGTCTAGATTATTCATTTCTTCGGACTTTCGGGTGTGCTTGTTATCCTTTATTATGCCCATACAATACAAAGAAACTCATGTTTCGAAGCAAACAATGCATTTTTCTTGGTTACAGTTCATCACATAGAGGATACCACTGTTATGATTCCCACACTCGTAAAGTCTATATTTCCCAGAATGTTATATTTGATGAGGAATTATTTCCAGCAGCTGTGGGTAAGTCTTCTCTGCCGCATTTCTCTAACTCTTCTAATATCATTGACTCAACTATTTCCTTTACACCTACTGTCTCTCTACCATCACCAACGACTACTTCTCCACAGCTTCATATTTTATCCACACCTTCTTCTCAATCAACCCAATTGGATCTCCCCTCCTCACACATTACTGACCCAATTATTTCACCATCTCCACAGTTGGAAAATTACCCCAATCCCAACTTTCCACTTGTCAACACTGAAACTTCTTCATTAGGTGTTGTTACTCATTTCCAAACTGGGTCTCTAAAGCCTAAGTCTTTTCCTGATTTTTAGGTTTACTACTCTACCAAATATCCCCTTCATGCCTTCCATACCATGTCTTTACCCTCTGAGCCAAACTGTTACTCCACAACTGTGTTATCACCCGAGTGGCGTACTGCAATGGGAGAGGAATTTGATGCCTTAATTGCTAATGGCACTTGGTCTTTGTGTCCCAGACCTCCAAATCACAATATTGTCCGCAATAAATGGGTGTATCGTCTTAAGTAGAAACCTGATGGTACCATCGATCGTTACAAAGCCCGCTTAGTTGCTAAGGGTTTTGATCAACAAAGTGGTGTTGATTTTACTGAAACTTTTAGTCCAGTTATAAAACCTTCTACTGTTCGGGTTCTTCTCACATTGGTTGTTCACTTTGATTGGGGTATTCGGCAATTGGATGTCTCTAATGCGTTTCTCCATGGTATTTTGACAGAGGAGGTTTATATGGAACAACCTCAAGGTTTTGTGGACTCTCACCATCCAAATCACATGTGTCGACTACACAAAGCTCTTTATGGACTTAAACAAGCCCCACGTGCTTGGTTCACTCGACTTCGTGATTCACTTTTAGAGCTTGGCTTCACTTTATCAAGTGTTGATCCTTCTCTGTTTACATTTCATCAAGATGCTACACATATTTATATTTTAGTCTATGTTGATGACTTTTTGATCACAGGAACACATAGTTCAATCATCTCATCTATTATTGCTCGCCTTCAACAAGACTTTCGTCTTAAGGATCTTGGACAACTTGCCTTTTTCCTTGGTATTTAGGCTTCTCGTGATTACAATGGTATTCATTTACGGCAGGCAAAGTACATAAGTGATTTACTTAATCGAGCTCGGATGGTTGGTGCCAAACAAATTTCTTCCCCATGCATACTTGGTTCCAAACTCTCCTCTTTGGATGGTGATCTTCTCTCAGATACTAACGCCACTGAGTATCACAAAATTGTGGGTGCTTTACAATATTGCACCCTCACGCATCCAGACATCTCATACTCTGTTAATCAACTATGTCAGTACATGCATCAACCTTCCATTGCCCACTGGTCTGCCACAAAGCGTGTTCTGCGCTATCTCAAAGGGACCATTGATTATGGTCTTTGGTACACGAAGGGCGATCTGAATTTGCATGCCTTTTGTGACTCTGATTGGGCGGGCAATCCAGATGATCGACGATCTACCTCTGGTTACGGTGTATTTTTGGGAACCAATCTGATTTCCTGGTCTGCCAAAAAACAAAATGTTGTTTCTCGGTCCAGCACTGAGGCCGAATATCGTGCACTCTCCCTCACCACGGCTGAATTGTTTTGGTTGCGAATGTTATTTTGTGATCTCCAAATTCCCCTCTCTTCACCTCCTACATTGTGGTGTGATAATGTAAGCATTACCTCATTGGTTTCCAATCCAGTCTTTCATGCTTGAACCAAACATGTTGAAGTTGACTATCATTTTATTCATGAAAAAGTGCTTAACGGAGACATTGTTATTAAGTATATTAACACAGCAGATCAAATTGCCGATGTCTTTACTAAAGGTCTCACTACGGTTCGCTTTGCTTAGCTCCGGGCCAAACTGATGGTCCTACTTCCTCCCATCAGCTTGCGGGGGAGTGATAAGCTTCCTCCTACAAATTCGACTTCTCAAGATAATCCATATCCATCAGCTGCTCTATCTTCTGTTGAGCTACCTGATCATCCACCTGATTTACCTCCGCATGATAAACATCATTAGTTTAGATTTTGTATCATATATATCTTAATATTTTCTGTTTAGATTTTGTATAATTTTTATGTACTTTTTGTATCATTATATAACTGTGAATAGCAATACGGTTTGGTCAATGAATACCAAAACCCATTTTGATATTTTTCCAAACACTTTCATTTGTTACTTTAGAAATTCTTTGTTGTCCTTATTTCTTCTTTGTTTTGTTTAGTGAGGTGCAGTGATTTCATAACACTAATTCTTTTTTTCCATTTGTGGCTAGTAGGCGACTCCTCTTTCATGCAATTTCTTGGAGGATACACTGACATTTTAAAGCAACATGTTGGAAGGCCACAACATGACATAACCTTTCAAATTAGAATCCACTGTTAAATGAGACCATAATTTTTTGTTAAATGGGTCTTTGGTCTAATGATACTCCTTACCTTGTGAAGACTTTGCCTTCCTAAGGTCAAGCGTTCAACTCTCTCTCCCCCCCTCTACCAAAAAATTAAAAAATAAAAATGAGACGATAATATAGTTGATTGAGTCTGTAAAATTGTATCATTAAAATGGGTCCAAGTTGCATGAACGGATCCAAGCTAGTTTGGAACGGCACAGCTATAGATATTATACATACTCTTTCAGAAGAAATAACATTAAGTGTAACATATTAAACTCAGGTGAAAATAATATATCCCTACATGATGTAATTAAATATTTCAGAACATATTGAGAATAATATTCTGATTAGGGAAGAAAAAATTCTTCATGTACAGCTGATTTCTTGCATGATCTATGTATTAAACTCTTATTTTCACAAAAAGTTCTGATATTGAACATGTACTATAGTGACCCGGTATTTATACTTGAGACCTCTTATCAATTAAGCCATCAAAAGCATGGATTAGTCCCAGGAAAATCATGCATTCTGTTTTCTAATATGTATGATTTTAATTTCGGATCACTATGAAAAACTAAAGAGGGATAGAGAGACATAAAGAATTAGAAATTTTTTATAACAACCAAAATCCACATGAACGGAATTTGCAGTGCATTCGTCGAACCTGTCATCAAAATCTCATCATCTACTATAAAATAGGAAAAAAAATTGAAGTTACTTCAAATAACATCATTTATACTATATAAATCTACAAAACCTCTATTTTTGGGTAAATCGAAACCCCAAATACTAAGATCTTAAAGTAATATCTACAAGGAAAAGCAGAAAATCAAAAATAAAAATTCCTAATCTTATGGGTTTTGGAGCCAGTAGTAGATGCAATATTACTGCTTTTGCTAGTGCTTGCACCATCACAAGATCGGTTGATGTACAATAATCTCATTCGTCGATTGTTGCTCGGTATTCATCGTAAGATTGTCCATCACAGCCTCCTTCAGAGTTTCTTCGTCCTTCAGCCCTTGAGAATCAATGGTGGGTTTATCCACAAAAGCCTCATTATCCGTTAACCCTTGTGCTTTGTTCATGCAAAGATTGCCCATGATCACAACCTCCTGGAGATTTTCTTCGTTCTTTTTCTCGAATAACTCATAATACTCATTACTCATAGTAAGATTGGTCATCACAGCCTCCTTGAGAGTTTCTTCGTCCATCATCCCTTTTTCTCTATCATGTACCTCAATCACAACGTCTAAAACAGAAATAAAATCCCTAGTAACAGGGATTTCCTTCGTCTTCACACCGGTCAGAAGTTCAAAAACAATATCTCTCATGATCTTCGTTGCAAGTTGCAACTACAGAAATCAGATATGGTTTATTGATAAAAGTGAGAGGGGTTTAGGGTTTCTCTGGAAAATTGAGAGGAATTAAGGTTTTCTTAAGAAAAGTGAGAGAGGATTAGGGTTGTTTTGGAGTAGTAATGTGAAACTTTTGAGGAGAGTGATGAAACCTGGAGAGGACCTGCTACTTATACATAAGCTTAAGTCCTAGCGGCCAAAGAACTCTCTAGAACTACTCTGTTTGATGTTTATGGTTTCCTAAACAGGCAGAACAATCCTTGTGAAATTGATAAACTTGATGATCAAGTTATAATTAGTTGGTTTTAGATTTCCCGTAAACTCACTTGTATAGTTGAGCTACAAGTGTGCATTAACGCGCAAGATTTAATTGCCATGAGAATCGAATGCAATGATGAGACAGGCGAGTAAGATATGCTTGAAAAGCAAAATGAGATCCCGCGTCCAATAAGATAAACCCTTATTTTATTTTCAATCTATATTTAAATTCGTTAAAAACCAAAATACAATTTAATCCAAACAATTCAATTAGAGTTACATTTTAGCAAAATATAGCATAATATTAACTCGGTATAATCAAATAATCATTTATATCAACATATATTTAAGTAGGGTAAGATATTTGAATAGCAGTTGCCAAAGAACTCTCTATTTGCATAGAACTACTTTTTCACAAAGTATGAGAGAGAATCAGGAAATGGCGAGGAATCTGATACATTTTATGTACTTCCAACGGAACTCTGTTTGATGTTTTTGGTTTTCAAAACATGTACAACACTTAGGAGTGTCCATAGGTCGTGTCAAGTTAAGCCTATGAAATTTTTTTGGGTCAGATCTTGGCAGTGTAAACCTTAGCCCTTATCTAAGTAAGTTGTCAAATTGATCGGACCGGACTTCAGAGAGGAGTAGTCTACCCGCAGCCCAACCCGTGGGTGGGCGTGGGCAGGCTTGCTTGTGAATTTGTTTGTATACAATTTTATTTAAAAATGATAAATACTTTTGTAACTTAATATTTGTATAAATTTTATTTTTGAATCAAATGTAGAGTCAAAATGAATAAAAATAAAATAATAAATAATTTTATTTTTGATTAGGGGATGAACTACATCTAATAGAATAAGTACATCTCAACTAGATTGACACTTACTCACTTATTTATCATTTGTATTTCTCTAAAAATATAACTTTCTTTCAAAAGAAGGGTGGGCGGGTTGGGTTTGACGGGGGGGGGGGGGGGGGGTGGGCTCTTGGTTCGGATTTTAATGGATTTGTTCGAGCAGGTTATTGGTCCGGGTAATGGATTTGGGGGCAAATCCAAGCCCTCTTTTTAAGGGTATTAGATTCGGACTCAGGCGGGCCAACTATCGGGTCTATCAGATCTTTTGGGCCTATTTTTTTTAGACAGGATAACAAGACTCATGGGTAATCCGGCCCATTAACACCAATAAGAACAATCCTTATCAACTTAATTATTCATAATTTTATATCTACTTTTCAAATAGTATGATTATAGACAAAAAAAAAAGATTGGGGAAGGATGACTAGAAGGTAGGGGAATGTGTGTTAATTTTATGCATCGCACGAGGCCGTTGATAGTGTTTTTATATGTAAATCAATTTCTATAAACGTTAGTTTTGGAAACATGGAGCTTAAAAATGTTACCTACAACATCAATTAATATGTTGTTATTGAGTCGACTCATTTTGAATTTGTGGCATATATTGTTCAACTAAAATCTAACTCATTTAATCCATCATGTTAGATGTTTTGAAATTAATCTAATCTACTTATTAGAACGTCATATTTGTTTTGACCTGTAAAATTTGTGATCTAGGAACTTAACACCAAGATTCCCTTCAGTCGCAAAGGATCCCACCACCCATAGGTTTCCATAAACAAAAAATGTACTCAATTCATATGCTAGTAAAATAGAGTAAAAACTCCATGCATTTTACAAGGATTTATACGATACCTATAAAGAAATTTAAAAAAAAATATTTCTACAAATACTACAGGTCAAGCTCATTATGTCAAGACCAAAATTGGATACTCACTAGTTTTTTTTTTTGATAAGCACTCGATTGCTCGATTGCTCTCTTGTCCTCTTTCTTTTTCTTAGAAAGTTTCTCATTTTCTTACTTTAAGCATAATATACGATTATGCTATAACATAATATACTATCACTTTAGCATAACAATACTATGTCCTAGTCTATTGCTCATTCTATGTCGTGGAACATAGAAAAGATTCCCAGTTGGAAGCGGGCGCCATCGTTTGAACATATTTTCGTGGTTGAATAATAATAAAAAAATTATCATTCTTAATTAATATTGTTGGTTAAAACTATAAATGAGAGTAGTAAGCCCAATTGGTACACTATCCAAGCTTAGGTAAAATAATGAGAAATTTAGAGGTCGGTCCATTTTTAGGATTTATTGGGCTTGAAGTCCATTCTAAAAATTATTTTGGATTTAAGGACATTTGTGCAATTGTCCAAAATATCTAAAATTCCTTCTTTGCCTCACAGAAGAAATCGAATAAAAGTCGATTTTACTGAAACTTGACCTAACATCACTACAAGAAATTGGTCATTTAGCCGCGAAAATTATTGCGGTTAAATGCATTAAAATTGTCATTATATACTTTAGTGACAATGTTTTTATTACCACTAGTCTGCGGCAATATGTGTATGGCAAAATTATTTAGCTATGACATTTAATTGTTGCCACTACTAATTCCATCGTATATACCGTGTTTTAGGCACCATACAACCATCTTCAAACTGCTCACCATACAAATAGTAGCGTCAAGCCTTCAAAGAAAAGATAATAACCGCCAACTCCATGTCGTGTATGGGGGTAGTTCTACTCGTGATTCTTTAACTACCGAGAACCATAAGCTACTACCATCCCAGATTACATCAAAATACAACCAAGTCTGTCCTTGGATGCATCACAATACATTGCGTACCACTGTCCGCTCTCCGAAACTATCAGAATAGGAGCTGAAGTAAGCCTCCCCTTCAATTCTTTGAATGCCCTTTCATACGAGTCATCCCACTAAAACTTGACCTCCTTCCAGATCAATTTCTTCATAAGGTGCAACTAGTCAAGACAAGTCATCAATGAACCTCCTGTAATACCCTGCCAATCCCAAGAAACTGCGTATTTCGAAAACCAACTTCGGTCTTTCCCAACTTATAACCGCCTCAACCTTCTCCCGGTCAATTGACACACCCAAAGTCGACACCACGTGTCCCAATAATTTCATTTCTGTCAGCCAAAATTCACACTTTCTAAACTTAGCGTATAACTGATGGTCTCTTAAGGTCTGGGGAATAACCCTCATTCTCCTCCTCATAGTTAGAATAGATCAGGATGTCATCAACAAAGACTATGACAAACTGATCTAGACTGGGTTGAAACACCTTATGAATGAGATCCATGAATGCCACCAAAGCATTCGTCAATCCGAAAGGCATCACAGTGAACTTGAAATGCCTATATCGTGTCCTAAATGCCGTCTTAGGGATGTCTATCTCCCTAATCCTCAACTGATGGTACCCCCGTGCGTAGATCTATCTTGAAGTAGGCATGCGCCCCTCTTAGTTGATCAAACAAATCATCAATCTTCAGCAAAGGGTATCTATTCTTAATAGTATCCCGATTTAACTGCCAGTAGTTTATACATAGCCGAAAGGTCTTATCCTTCTTCTTGGCAAACAACACTGGAGCACCACAAGGTGAGGTTCTCGGTCTAATGAGGCACTTGTCCATCAATTCCTGGAATTGGACCTTGAGTTCTTGCAACTCTACAGGTGTCATTTTATGCAGAGTCATAGAAATAGGCGATGTACTGGACTGCAAATCAATAGTGAAGTCTACATCTTTATGTGAAGGTAGTCCCGATAATTCATCCAAAAAAATGTTCTCATACTCAAAAACCACCCTAGGTAGACCTAACTCATGTCTCGCCTCGTCCACTAGGGTAAGGCTCTTAAGTCAGCCTATCAATTGCCTATGCCAACGGGAATCACACACCAGTTGGGGTAAAACATCATGTTACACCCCCTTAAATCTAAAACAACCACCCTCCATTGTGTAGGTAGTGACCCTCTTTCGATAACAATCGATGACCAAACAGTGTGCCGTCAACCATCCATCCCAAAGATGACATCAAACTCTGACATGTTAACGATCCTAAGGTCCACGGTGAGTAAAATTCCTGAGATCTCTAGCTCACAACCCTGACACATTTGATCAATGCATACCCTAGCTCTTAGGTGCGAACTCATATGCAATGACTTTTCAAATAGCAATAGAGCACTTATTTAGTATCCCAAGGTAAGGATCAAAGTTGTAACATTGAAATTTCTCTCTATGTCTCACTAGTAGTGCGTGTGTCATTTACTAGTAGACATCTACACTCTGAATTGTCTTATTCTTTTTATTTTTTCTACCCCCAAGGTTATATTCTCTAACCGTAGTGTCGCTTTTCTATATATATTTAATTATGCATATTATTCACATAACACATGACATTTAGCATTTAAAGCATATAACATACAATAATCAATATATGCAATGGTTTAAACTCATGTCCCGCAAGCCCTAGGTAAATCGAGAACCTAAGCTCCAATACCAAGCTATGATGCCCCTAAAATCGGGGGTCCTTTGTCAACCTATTGATCACTGATCAACCTGCGAAATATCCGTGGATACCGTGCAACTCGATACCACGCTGTTACGCCTCATTTATCGGGATCCATAACTTAACAAAATTTGGACAGAGTCACATTTGTATGAGAAGCTCTACCCAAAACACAATTTATGCAATCATACAAAATTGACCACACGAGATCCATTTATCCATACTCATATAACAACATGCAATTTTACATTAAAAATAGACCATATGAATTTGATTACAATCCTTTACATACATTACATACCCAAAAATTAATTGACATCTTAGTTTTTCAAAAGCATAGTTTAAAAGCCACATTTCGATATTTCTTCATTAATGAAGGCCCGAATGAGAGCCGTCCACTGGCGCATGTCCCACACCTGAAATATTATCCCCGTAAAGGGTGAGCCACGCTCAATAGGGTATCCCTTAAAGAGACTATTCCCAACCTAGATGCATATGAAATGTTCACATGCAATTCACAAACAACAGTCACTCTAATGAAGAATATGCAATTTAATAATGGAATCCTCAATGTCATGTCATGATATAAGATGAGACTTACACTTGCAACTCAATCTGATCATTTACCGGCTCCCTCAACACATGCAATGTCATGCATATGATTCTGGACATTCCAAGCCTCCGTCATTAATGTTACATATCCAATGACTTTTTTAAATCCTAACACTTTCTTGGGGTGTGTATTTATGGACTCACACCAATGTGCACCCAACCGAAACAACATTAATGGACTTCCACCAACGGCTCCGCATATGCCGACACACTTTATGGACTTAATACCAACGGAGTCCATATCCGAATCATTGGATCTTACACTCGAGGTAAATTCTAACCCTTCTTGCAAACCCAACCCTATTTTCAATACAAACCGTGTAAATAAATTCAACCATGGTACAACTATTCCGAGCCCACGTATCATTTACCAGGAATGGTGTTTTATCAAACCATGCACACACACCCACACTCATTTCAAACACCCACGAATGTGATGCTACCCGTGCATATGCAATATAAATGTAAAATTTCATTTCATGTTATTAGGCAACTAGGATCTCAATTGGAATTACAATACCATGTTCAATACATCATGAACACATTGTAAATAATTCAATATACAACAACCCTTCTTCCATGGTAAATTACATCAAAAACATATAACCACCACAAACAACTTCAATGTCAATATATCATATGCATATACCAACACCTACCAACATCAAATTCCAAGTATGTTATAACATAATCAATGCAAATAACACACTTAATCCAAATAGACATTTTATCAAATACCTTCACCCAAATAATCACGTATCTTAAAAAATCACAAAAAGTAATTTCTACATACTCAATTCAAGATAGAATTCATTTTAACCATTCTTAATATCAATTTCTCATATTTCAAGTGCCATAGGTAAGTGTTAAACATGAGATAACACCTCAAACACTCTATCCTTTCCATATATATTCCAAGCATGTTATAATATAATCAATGTAAATAACAAAGTTAATTCAAATAGGCATTTTATCAAATACCTTCAAGACACAAAATTATGTAACACATATTATGTCCAAATGATCATATTTCTCAAGAAATCACATGTAATTCCTACATACTCAATTCAGGCTAGAATTGATTTTAACCATTCTTAATACCCATTTCCCACATTTTAAGTACCTATATTTTTCATGAATTTACCAAAAAAGCAAATTCTACAAACCCAATTCATACAAGATTAGTTTAGCATATTTCTATACCCATTTTTCATATTTTATTTACACTAGGAGAACATTAAACAAGAAAGTTCATCTCAAGTAATGCTACTCATATCATATGGAACCCTAAGTTGAAAATAAACTTAATTAGGAAAAGAAAACTACTTCTTGAAGCGTAAAACAATGGTAAAAAACTTCAAGAACACAAATCAAGCTCAAATTCTTAATTTCTCCAAAATTTTATTTTTGATTTTTTGGTGAAATCTCTGATTTTTGGTACATAGTCATAGCCCTCGTCGCGTATACAAACTTTAATTCTTGGTTTGAAGGATTCCGACCAACGAGTAGCCGTATATCGTAGAGAGAAATTAGAAACTCTCTCTTTTTCTAATTTTTAAAATTTAATTTCATGTCTCATTTTTAGGCCACCCGACAGCCGATTGCCTCGTTAAACACAAAAAACTTGACTATCTCAAAATTTGACAAAAATTGATTGGGTAACCAGATTTCACAATACGAATCCAACAATAAGGTTCGTTTCTTTATCTGAGTTCTAGAAAAATTTGGGATTTCAACCCGTACCACAGTGACAAATTATCGATTTGCCCTTTCTCAAAAAAATTTAAATTTACCCCGGTTTTACAGCTACATATTTATTGGACTATTTTCTACTTCACAAAATGGAACTTAAAGCAATTTGACAAATTGAGTCCACCAATATTAGTTCTCAGCATGTTAAAAATTGTTTGTTTGTTATTTTGCCAATTAATTCATTGGAAAGTATTGTGATTGCAAAAGCAAGCTACAAAAAGTTCAAAATTTCAAATGCTTGCAATCTTGAATTAATTCAGCCACCTTAGCTATATCCTAACAGAGTAAAATTTCAATACCTGTAGTGTGGGCACTTACGTAGTCCCACCACTACTATAGAAAACATTTGACAGTATTGTGATCTTGTGTTATGCCAACTATTCTATATTTCATTATACTTTCCTTAATTAACTTTCAGCATTTGCTAGAAATCATAAGTTTGGTAGCTAAATCTGTTGCCAAATGCTAACACCGTCCTAACAACATATCAACTTGAAATTTACTCTCATGGGATTTGAAATGCCTAATTAAAACCAAGTGCAAATAAATTTCGAGTTTAGGTCTAATTGCAAACACTTTATGTCATAGTACACAAAGTAATGAATCCAATCTTGTTCTAGCATTGTCATGCATAACAATAAATATCAGTATCAAAAAATAAATCTAAAATGTAAAGCAACATTTTGAAAACCACCTCCATTTGCTTTGGTTTTATTTAATGGTTTTTTGAGATGCAAATTTTATCTCATATTTGAGACATATTTTGGTGCGTATTCTAATATTTACACCATTGCACTTTTTTTTATAGATGTGCTATATAAATACCACTTGAAATACAAGAGACCCACTGTCAACATAAAAAACGAGTAAAAACATTCTAAGTAATTGACCAAGATACATGTCTTTTGAAAAAATAATTCCCTATCTAATACTTCTCTAAAAATATTTCCCATAATGATGCAATTTTAACTTGTTGCCAGTTGACTTGGAATTTAATTGATACATTTGACTTTTTCTTATAAACAAAAGTCTGAATATGCTCTCCTAACATGATCTTCCTATGGTATGCTTCATTTTTTTTTTTTATCTTTTTTTAAAACTAAAACAAATCTTTGTTCAATAAATTTAAAAAATTGCCAAGCTTCCTACTTCCTTATTGTATATGGGACACCTTATATTGATAGGTATCGACTATTTTTTATAGTTAAATCAGATAAAACCTTTAGTTGCTCTTGGTAGTGTTCGTAGACACTTGCTTACTTGACAAATTTTGACACCTTATGCAAGACACCAACATCAAGAGGTGGCTTTCTCAAATGTTCATGTGTTGTACAAATTGCCAAGTATGTTGTAATTCAATTTAAAATTAAAAAAAAAAAAAACAATGGAACAATTTAATCTTAAGCTTTGTAATCTCTATAATCTTTTAATTTATCGATTGGGTTCTGTTCTGATGCATTGATAGATAAGTTGTACAACTAAACTTCTACAGGATTTCACTTAGTTCTTATAACCTTAACTTATGATGCAGGGACAAGATTATCCTTTGGTATTAACCTTGCAATACCAAATCACCGATCGACTCTATGGTGTGTACTGCACCTTACCTCATTGTATATGGAACACCTTATTATATTTACTGGTGTTGGCTATTTCTGCTAATTTAATGATCAGATTAAAGCTTTGGTGGTCCTGGTTGTGTTTTGAGACTGTGCACGTTGAGAATCAGGGAATTCACATCTCATAGTGTTGTTTCCATAGCTCTGCTATTCCTTCCTCAGCTCAGCTGCTCAGTTGTCACAATTGTTAAAATTAGGGCTCGTTAGAAAACGTTTACAATTTTTGGTTTTTTAAAAAATGAAAAACATAATCAGTTTTAGATTGTCGTTAGCAAAAAATGAAAACGAAAATGTGTTTGGTTTCTTTTATAGTTGTAAAAACATTTGAAAACAAAAATAGAAAACTCATTTGGTTGTAACACTTCTATTTTGTTTTTATGTGACTAGCTTGTATACATTACCATAATTCCATGCTATTAAAAAGTTATGATGCAAATCATAGCACAACTTCAAGGGATTTAGTTCAAGTTCCAATTGGGCCGGTTATGAGAGCACGAACAAGGAAGTTTAAAGAGGTACTCAATGGACTGATTCAAGAGGCATGGAATCAAGCAAGTTCGTGGAGGCCCATTGACCATGATCCACTTGGGCAACAAAGATTCATCAACTTGATTCAAGTTTTGGAAGAATCCAGCTAGGGGCTAAGGCTAAGCTTAAATTGACCTGTTGTTGTTAATGTCTCCAATTTGTTTAAAGGATTATTATTATAAGTGGGGCTTGAGGATGCTTAGTCCAAATGTTTTATTTCTTATGCAGTAGGGTTTTCGTAGCTACTATAGCGCCACACTATTCACGCTACAGTAACAGTGCACTATTCACTCTTTTTGGGGTCTGATTGTAAGGTTTGTATGCCAAATACTTTCCTTTTTCTATTTAGGCATGTGATCAGTCAATTAAAGGGCTGAATGTCTTTCTTTTTCTTCAAGAGTCTTAGGAAAGTAAGAGATATTTCTTTACCTACAAGTAAGAGATATTTCTTAAATAGGATAGCTATTTTATGAAGTTTTCTAATCCTTGTAATGATCAACCTATAAATAGGCATTCAAATCAATGAAAAGGCAAATTATTATTCAGCATATTGTGAGAGTATTATTCTCTACGGTTCATTGAAGAACAAAATTAACTTATCGGAATTTTTCGTGGCGTTCACCAAGGACTTATCAAACGGGTTTCCACACCGTTTGTGGCGTCTTCCTTTATACTGAGGTTCTTGTTTCACAAACAGCGGGTTGAGGTCTATATACCAAGGTTCTTGTTTGTAATAAACAACGGGTCGAGGTCTAGCATCAAATTTGATCGTAAACGATCCTGGGTTCCTTTTCGTTGTTGGTTCTCGTTATTCTTGGTGGGTTTCACATCAAGTTAGAACAACAATCCATAACTGATCATCGAATAGTTTTCAAACATACTACAAATATATCCCATGATTTTCAAATATTCCACATAAGGATCTCATACTTCATAGTTATATTAATACTATTAACACCACACTAAAGTTAGCACCACCAACAACAAAAGTCATAGTTCATAAACATCAACAACAATAATGTCTATCAATGCCCATGCAGTCTTGCCCACAGTTCCTCAGCAATACCATCTCTCACTCGAGCCATGCGGTAAAGTTGGTTTGGAGTAATATCTACTTTAATTGGGTTTTGTGAAATCGATTCCAAATTTCCAATACAATCCCTATTTTCATCACTGAACTCACCAAACGATCGATCTTGACGAGCATGCATTCTGATGAAGTTGTGCACGGTGCAACAAGCTATTGGTATGTATTTTTGTGTTTTTATGGGATAAGGGGGCATCTAATTAAGAATGGGAAATCAAGCTTTCTGTACTCCAAAGCAATGTTCTATGACCTTCCAAAGAGATGAGTGACGATAATTGAATAACTCTATCTTACTTCTTAGACGTCGCCCGTTACCTCAATACTCACATAAATGATATTTCTCTCCACAATATGGTGACAAAAAATCTAGCATGTTCATATATTCAAAGTCAACAACATAATACTTATCTGTCAAATAGTATACTTCTAAATTAACATGATAATTTGTATAAGTGTAAAAAAAAGTTACAATTGAATAAATACTTCCTCTAGGCATTGGGAAGTTATTTTCTCCATCATGAATAGGCTTAATAAATACTCTTGAATCATTGGCAGTTCCTTCCCAACCTCTCATCACAAAAGTAAATCGCATGTCGAATGAACATGCACACATCACATTCTGTGTTGGTTCAATTTTTTTGCCATGATATGGTACTTGATCATCCACCGATACACATGGGTCAACATAGGTACCATCTATAGCGCCGATACAATTCTAACACAACACATAAACCGTTAATATGAATAAATCATGTGCATAACAAATACTAAGTAATGAAATATATCTTACCTTAAAAAATGGATAGTACTTAGGATTGTATCGAATCTGAGGTGGAACAATATTGAAATCAGGAGATCTGATAATATGAACACCAAATCTACAAACAGCCTTTAAGACACGATGAAAGGAAGAATGGATAGTATGGCCTGAATGCTGGAACCTCTCAGCTCCTATTCGAATTCTCTCATTGTGAGATATAATTAGTAAGAATATAGACACTTGTTCTTGAACTGTCACGTACCTAGAGTTATTCAAATTTCCTTTACTTTTTAGTTCCTCACAAAATAACACAAACACGTTGGTGTCCACTCTGAACTAATCATAGCACCTATTTTCAACATTGTTGTGTTGAAGAGAGCCTATTAAGTTCCTCCATCAATAGTAACACAACAATCTGAACAATATACTTGACATCTTCCACTTCCATCGTTTCAATCAAATCGTCCAATTTCATGATGCAATATAAAAAAAAAAAAAAAAGAGTACTTGCTGCAATATAAAAAAAAATACCATTACATATAAATCCTAATTAAAGAGAGCATACATAACATAACCATTTAAAAAGTACCATTACATATACATCCTAATTAAAGAAAGCATACATAACATTTAAAAAGTACCATTACACATAAATCCTAATTAAAGAAAATGTACATAACATAACATAATATTGTACGACACCATTGCAAGCACAAGAACATCACAGATTTAGCACCACACCCCTCCTCTTACTTTCAGGCATTGAAAGAAACAACTCTTGCCACATAACATCATCACGCAATAGTTTAACAACTTTTGTGTAAGTTGCATCATCAATGTCTTTGAGAGAGTTCAAAGCAGTCATGCAAGCCTTCAACATCTCTTTACGTGGATCATCTGTACTGACTGAATACTCTAACAACTCCACACAAGTCGATGACTCACCACCACTTGCCAATTTTTTTTAGTAGTAGCTTGCCCTAAGTTTTGCAGAATCGGCTAACACAGTGAGTGCACTGGTAAGGGCACGACCATAAGTTTCTCTCTTTGGACCTCGGCTACTAGTTAGAGTGGTAGATCAGCTTCGATTACGTTTGGTATCCACTGGGTTATCATCACCATTATCATTAGTTTCCTCATCTTTTGGGTCATAGTTGGGATCATGTTCCTCTTCATTATCAGAGGGAGGTTTGGTTGATGGGTGAGCATGTTTACCAGTTGCTGTTGTGTCCTGGTAGATTATACACAATGCCACACAATGTGGGCAACCTTTTTTCCTAGAATTTTTTCCACGCTTGTTGACCTATAAATAGATGAGTTATAGGAAACTAATTAACAGTATATTCTTTTATATACATTCTCATATAAGTAATAAAAATTTTTATACCTTGATCAAATTGTCCCAAGCATCATCCGGAAAAGTCACAGTCCCTCTCTCTAGATCCCAACCAACCCCTGTGGTGTTTGTAACTAGTTTGTAAAAATCTTTCCAAACTTGCCTTAGAACATTAAATTTGTTCTTAAGTTCCTCATGGGAATATGCATAGCCAGTCCTTCGTTTCATCTCTTAAAGCATGTAGTTCCATGACTCTTGAGTGAAAGTAGTAGTTGGCCTAACATTCACATTGCTCATCCATTAATTCAATAAAAATTGTCTCATTCTTATTAGGCCACGGTTGATCAACTTTGATTGGTTCAATTTCTATTCCATCAGTATTATCCTGGTTCTGACTAGCATTCACATTGGCCATCTACACCCACAAACAACCATAATAATTTCCCAATGCGAAGTATGGAAATCATGGATCTAACATACATTTTTCATGCCCAAAAAAAATCAACAACTCAGCAGATATAGAGAGCAAAACAATCAGCAACTATAATCAGCAACAACTCATTGCATTCATTCTCATTTTCTATCCTTCTATAATATTAAAGGCACACACACATGCACGTACACACACAAATGGAAGGAGGGAAAAAAGAGAAGATGGCTATGAACATAGAAGAAAAACAGTTGCCCGATAACTCTTGAGAACCCAAAAAAGGTGGTCTCAGAACCATGCCTTTCAACATAGGTAATCAAAAAACAATACACATAAATTCACCTTTTTTCCTATGTAAAATACATATAGTTTTGACAATTCTTGTTCTTGATTTTCATCTGGGCTCTGTGTTGAATCTCATATTTTTGTGTAAATTCTGACTTTTTTGTTCTTGATTTGGATATTGGTTTTGTACAGTGAACGAATCATTTGAGAAGGCAAGCTATGGACTGATGCCCAACATGGTGTTCTACTTGAAAGCCCAAAAAAAAAAAAACAATACAGCACAAAGCAAAGCAAAAAACCTAGATCAAAGACGAAGATTATTTACCTTGATGGAGAGCCCTTCACCATCGAAGACGAAGATTAGAACACCTTCACCCTTCACCTCCACCTTCACCTTCACCTTCACCTTCACCGTCTGCCCTGAGAGAGCGAGAGAAAGAGAGGGGAAGGCGTCTAGTGGCAAACAGATGCTTGGAGAGGTTAAAGGGGCCAGGATTACCTTTGATCAATTGATATTTATATGGGTGGCCAATAAGTGTTTTTTTTTATCCTTGCAAAGTTCGATACCTTGACCTCATTAATGCTCAACGCACGTTAAACGTTTGTAATTTTTTCAAAAATGACTTTTTTTCATTTTTGAAAATAGTCCATCGTTTTTAAAACGATGACAGTTAAAAAAAAATAAAAACAGTTACCAAACAAATTTTTCTTCCTTATTTTCTCCAAATATGAAAATAAAAACGAAAAACATAAACGTTACCAAACGGGATCTTAGTTACATGTTGTATTTTATTAGTTAGTTTGTTAGTTGTTAGTTGGTTAAGAGGATTGAGATGGTGCACATGTAAACCTTTAGTAATGACAACCAATTTACCAGCATCTTCTACTCCTACTCCTATCGAAGATCCTTCACATTATTTTTCATTCATCATGGAGACAGTCTAGGAGCTTTGCTAGTAGCTCAACCATTAACAAAGGAAAACTATAATTCATGGAGTTGATACTTTTTCACGGCATTGAGTGCTAAGAACAAAGTCAATTTCATCAATAGAACCTTTTCAAAACCTACTAATCAAACTGATTCTTAACACTTTGTCGAAGGATATTGCAAGAAGTGTGCCATATGCAAACTCAACCAAAGAAATTTGGAATGAATTGGAAAAAAAAAAGTTTTCTCAGACGAATGGACCTTGAATCTTCCAATTATAGAAGTCAATTTCCTCTCTAACTCAAGATCAACAATCTGTGAGTTCTTATTATACTCGTTTGAAAGGATTTTGGGGTGAACTAGTGAATTATCATCTTTTACTTGTTTGTTCTTTTGGAATTTTGAGGAAGTTAGTTGAATGATTCATATAACCAGATACGAAGCCAGATTCTTCCTCAAGTTCCTCTTTCTCTAATCAATAAGGTGTTTTCTTTAATTCTACAAGAGGAGAGGCAACGAAAGATCAAAGCTTCTGCCACCATTAATGTTGATTCTACTGCCCTTCTTAGTAGATCAAATTCTTCAACTCAGCAGAATAATAACAAGCAAAACTCGAATAAGAATAGGCCAACTTGTACTCACTAAGGTATAATAGGACATATTATTGACAAATATGTTACAAGTTACATGGATATCTACATGGTTTCCAAATTACAAAAGTAAATAAACATTCAAATTTCAACAAATCAAGTGGTTGTAAAGCTTAATGGAGAAAGCTCGTCATCTTATGACAAGAACACAAGCAATTCACAATTGAAAATAACACAAGATCATATTCATCATCTACTATCTCTCTTGAATGTTCAATCAAAATCTAGACAACAATCAATAGTAAACCAAATAGGTAGCTCTTACAATGATTCCTTATTGAATCTGTCAGGTACTTCTGCTTCTTGTGTTTTATCCTCAGAAGTAGATCAATCAGTCATGTAATTTATGCATCCATCTAAACTCTCTATGTCCCATAACAAGATACCTTGGGTGATAGACATTGGTGTAATTGATCACATAGTGTGTTCAATTAGTCATTTTGATTCCATCACATCTATACTCAATACTTCAGCGAAATTACCAAATGGAAGAATAGTCTCTGTGAGCCATATTGGAACTATCAAACACTCCAAAACAATTATGTTAACCAATGTTTTATGTGTTCCATCCTTCAAGTTTAATCTTCTTTCCACAGGTAAGCTCACTCACCAAATTTCTTTTTGTTTCCTATTCTTACCTGGACATTGTTTTGTTCAGGACCTGTCAACATAAAAGACAATTTGGATGGGTGAAGGATGAAATGGCTTGTATTTCTTGTTGCATGAACCAATGAAAGGGACACCGTCAATTGCTTCATATATTCATAGTTCACCATAAGTCCTTACCACTTTGTGGCATTACAACCTTGGACACTTATCTTCTCAAAGACTAGAGTTACTACATAACCATACACCTCAAATTACTGCCTACATTTTTTATCATTGTATCTGTCACTAAGTCTAAACAAAATAGGGTATCTTTTTCTATTAGTCACGCTTCTTCAATTGTTCCTTTTGAATTGATACATTGTCACATGAGTTGGGAAATTTTGATGAAATCTAAGTCAGAAACAAGAACATTGATTGAATCTTTTTTAGCTTTAGTCAAATCTTAGTTTAACATAAGCATCAAAACCATTAGAACTGATAATGGTCTTGAATTTGCTATGATCTCATTCTTTTGTTCTCAAGGAATTATAGATCAACACAATTGTGTTGATACTCCTCCATTAACACCAACATCTTTTGAAAGTAGCTAGAACTCTCAGATTTCAAACACACCTTTCACTTACATTTTGGGGGGACCATGTCTTAATAGCAACCTACTTAATCAATCAAATTTATTTTCTAGTCCTTGCTGGGAAATCTCTTTATGAACTTCTGTTTTCTAGAAAGCCAGATTACTCCCATTTAAGAGTGTTAGTCTACTTTGCTATGCTTTTGCTATTCCCATAGTAGAACTAAATTTGATACTAGGGCTAGACAATGTGTGTTTATAGGATATCCTAATGTTGTGAAAGATTACAAACTATATGACTTGCAAAAGCACTCTATCTTTCTGTCCAGTGATGTTGTTTTCCATGAGCATTTGTTTCCATTTTACTGTCTTTCTTCTCAATATCATTCTTCTGAGGATTCTACACCTACAATCCTTCCTATACCTCTTATTGATGCATTCTTACAAAATTTATACTCCATCCAATGACACTTCTTTTATACCACCTTCAGAATCATCTTCTGAAGACTCTTAACTCATTCTTCTAATAATGAGTTTCCAAGACATTCAACTAAACCAAGAAGAACTCCAGGTTATCTACAGGATTATCATTGCCAATTTATTATTTCTCAACCATCCTCTTCCTCTTCTGCGGAAAAACATCCAAAGCATTCAGGTACATTTCATAGTATTTTTACTTTTCTATCTTACGATAAACTCTCACCTCAACACATAATTTACAGTCTTCTTATTTCCTCAAATCATGAACCACAATTCTTTCATGAAGTTGTTAAGTCTCCTTACTAGTGTGAAGCTATGAATGCTCAAATTCAGGCACTTGAGGGCAATAATACTTATACTATTATTACTTCACCTTCTGGAAAAACTCCTATTGGGTGTAAATGCGTATACAAAATCAAAAATAAAATATATGAGACTATTAAAAGACACAAGATAAGACTTGTTGCTAAAAGGTATACTCAACAAGAAGGCTTGGATTACATTGAAACTTTTTCTCCAATAGCCAAGTTCACCACAATTTCTTGTTGTTGCTGCTATAAAGGGATGTTGTTTTTTTTGAATTAGATATGCATAATGCCTTCTAAATGGAGATCTCACTGAGGAGGTGTATATGAGTCTTCCTCCCGGATTTCCTAAGCTAGGAAATTATCAAGTCTATCATCTAAAAAATCTATTTATGGGTTGAAACAAGCCTCTAAGCTATAAAACCAGGGTAAAATTAAATTTTTTACGAAAAAGGGTAAAATAGTAATTTGTCACTACAGTACGGGTTACAAACATGTATTTTTCTAGATCTTGAATGATGAAACGGATCTCACAGTTGGGTTCGTATCATGAAATCTAGCTACCCTATCAAATTTTGTCAAATTTTAAGATAATCAAATTATTTACGTTTTACGAGACGGTCGAGTCTCGAGTGACCCAAAAATGGAATTTATAATAAAATTTTGAATGTTAAAAATTAATTTAAGACAAGTTAAAATAAAAATATTTTGAACTTAAACCGGGACGAAATTTAATCGTTTGGAGAGAAAACGGACCTAAATAAGAGAGGGAAAGCCGTGTGGCGCATTGGGGCCAAGCAAACTAAAGGGTATAAATAGGGGGAAAAATCTGATTTTCCCCCATTTTTGTTCAGTCAGTTAAACGATAGAAAAGAGGAGAGGGAAAGCCTAAGTTCTATACACCTTCTCTCTAAGATCCACAAGGATTGGTGACTCAAATCAACTCGAGCCAACAGGAAAAGTTGTTCCTCTCGTCAAGGGCTATGCGGCTATACCAAGAAGCGAGGGTTTTACCGAAGATCAAAGAACAAAATTTTTGGAAAGCTAGGGCTTTGAGCTATAAGTGGGTCCTTGGAGCTTCTCAATGCTATTATTTACGCTTCAAGAGGTAGGGTTTCCTTCTACGTAGGTCTTTTTTACAATCTAGAATGTTCATATGAAATGGGTAGATTGATAGAATGCTATATCACTTGTCTATTATTGTGAACTTGATGAAATGGGTAAAGAAATGGGCTAGAATAAATTCTAGTTTAACTTAGATATGTAGAAATTACCTATGGTGATGCTTGAGTTATGTGATGAAATGTGGGTATGCTACGTGTTTATTTTATGCCTTGAGAATTAAGTGTGTTAGTGGTACACATTATGTGATATCACGCTTGTGATTTATGGTTGGATATGAAAATGTTGATATATGTTAATTGATATATTGACATTGCTATGAAATTGGTAATTATTTACTTTGGATATAAATTACCATGGAATATGCTTAAATGTGGTTAATTTTGCTCATGTGGCATTCTTTACATGTGGGCATGACATTGAGATAGCAATGGTGCATTACATTGCATTTGCACGGAGGAACTGCATCCATAGCCATGAGTGTGGGTGTGTATGCATGGTTGATATCAAACAACAAATAGGTGGATGATGGGTGGGCTCAAAAAAGTTGGATCGAAGATCCGACTGAGTTGCACAGTTGTGTGGTTAAAGAATTGGGTCGGGGTTAGCAAGAATGGCTAAACTATACCTCGGAAGTGAGAGACCCATAAAGTGTGTCGGTGTACGCAGAACCGTTGGTGGAAGTCAATAAATCCTGTATCGGTTGGGTGTTGTTAGTGTAAGTCCATAAATACCCACCCCAAGAAAGACTGAGAGATTGTTAAATAATCATTGGGTGTGCAGCGCCAATCGCAGGGCTTGGAAAGCCGGTTTTATACATACAGTATTGCATGGAAAGAAAAAGGAGCTAGGGAGGACTCGAGTTGAGTTGAATGAGTGAGTCTCATCTCATTTCATGGCATGACATTGCTAAGATTCTAACATTGAATAATATATTCTTGTTTGGGATGTTGTTAGTTGTAAAGTGTTGCATGAACATTCATATGCACTTAGGTTGGGGAATAGCCATGGTAGAAAATACTCTACTGGGCGTGGCTCACCCTATACAAGAAAATATTTCAGATACAAGATACACGCCGGAAAAAGGCCCTCAAGTGGGACCTCAAAGATGAAGAAAGTTAAAATGTAGCTTTGTTTTGAACCTTGTAAATATTTATGAAAATTATGTTCTTTGGTATGTAAATATATGGAATGGATAGTAATAGAACTAGTATGGATGTTGTATTACATGAAAAACATCATTATGCAAGTGCAAGATAACAATGAGGTGGATTGGAATGGGTTGGAAATCAAAAACAGGTGAAATAGGCAAAAACTGGACAAAGTGTACCGGTAGAGCGTTGTCCAAAAGGCAAAGCGTACCAGTACAACCTACTGGTACAACGTTTTCCAAAAGGCAAAGCGTACTGGTATGCCATACCGGTACAGATTTTTCAGAAGGCTCACCATACCAGTACGCAGTACCAGTACTTTTTCCAAAATTTTAAAATTGTTTTGCCAAGCTTTTGGACTATGTATCCTTTTATTCAAATGATTTCAATGGACTATAAGAGAGTGTAAATGGACCTCGGTTGGGTCAAGTGCTAAAATGTTCATGGATTACACGTGTGGGTTATAATCCCAGTTAAGGGGATGTTATTGACGTGACATTGAGTTGTGCGACACACACGGGTATTTTCACGAGTTGACAGATGGTCAATGGTTGATAAAGGACCCCCGATTTTTAGGGGCGTCACATAGGCAATGGTTTTCCAAATTATCTAGTGTTGTGATAGGTTATGATTTCATCCAATCCAAGTTTGATCATTCCTTATTCACCAAGGTCACAAATGCTTCTTTTATTGCTATGCTAGTTTATGTTGATGATATAGTCATAGCTACTAATGATGCAACTGATCTTAAGACTTTTCTACATAGCCAATTTCACATCAAAGATCTAGATACTTTGAAGTACTTTCTGGACCTTGAGGTAGCTAGATCTTCCATAGGAATTTCTATCTATCAATGCAAATTTTCAATTGAAATTCTGCAAGACTTCGGATTTCTTGGAGCAAGAACAACAAAATCACCAATGGGACATCATCTGAAATTCGGTAAACATACTGTGTAATAGTTATAGATGTTTTCACTTATAGACAATTGATTGGGAGGCTACTTTACCTCACTCTCACTCAACCTAATTTAGCCTTTGTAGTTCAAGCTTTAAGTCAATATTTGGAATCTCTCAAATAGTCTCATCTTGATGCAACTCATATAATCTTATGCTACCTCAAAACAACTCCAACACAAGGACTTTATTTTATATTACATCTCTAATACATCTCAAAGCCTTACGTGATGCTGACGGGGCTGGATGCCCTAATATACAAAACTCTATCACAGGATTCTGTGTCTTTCTAGGCAATTCTCTCATTTCATGAAAGTCCAAGTAGCAAACCACAGTTTCTTGCTCCTCCGTTGAGATAGGATATAGGGGAATAGCCTCCACTAGTTGTGAATTAACCTAGTTATTTGCCCTCTTTATTGATCTTTAAATCCCTTATTCTCAGTTAGCCCTACTTTTCTATGACAACCAAGCTACCTTACATACTATATTCAATCCAATGTTTCATGTAAGAACTAAGCATATTGAACTCGATTATCATTTCATTCATAAAAAATACAAGCAAACACTCTCAAGACACTTCATGTCACCTCTTCTAAGCAATTAGGGGATATTTTCACCAAACTACTTGGTCTTGCTTAGTTCAACCTTCTTCTCAACAAGCTAGGTATTCTTGACATCCACACTCCATCTTGAGTGGATGTGTGGAGAAGGAGGCAATTCACAACTCATAGTGTTGTTTCCTCAACTTAGCTGCTTAACTGTCACAATTGTTAAAATTAGTCACAAGTTGTGTTTAATTAATTAGTTTGTCAACAGTTAGTTGGTTAAGAGAAGTGAGGCAGTGCACATGTAAACCTTCAGTATATATACACTATGATGTAACCAAAGTAGTTAGTTAATGAAAACATAACTTTCATTGCCTTTCTCTCTCTCTCTCTCTTCCCTCTCCCTCTCTCTCTCTCTCTCCCCCCCCCCCCTCTAGTTCATCTTTTTCATTTCCCCTTTTCTTCAATTTTAACCGTGCAATACCTAAAAGGTTTTGACACTTCATGCAAAGCACTAGCATCAAGGGGTGGTTTCATCATAGGTTCAATGTGTTGTATTTTGAAACAAGGCCTCTGTGAGCCTGTTTAAATTTTCAATTATATTGTAATTGCATTATATTCAAAAGCTAAATATACGGACCCGCTCTGGAACAAATTACTCTTAACCTTTGTAATCTCAATCGTCTCTTAATTTATCAGTTGGACTCTGCGTCGTTTTGTTTCACTAGGACAGAAGTTGCATTACAAAACGTTTGCATGGTTATTTGAGATTCCATTTTCATGCTTTGCATTTTTCTACAAATTGTGAAGCATTCCATGGATGTTTTTGATTTTAACCAACTCGCAAAACGGGTATGTTTCACGTGCATGGTGTCTTCATTTCTGGGATTTTGTATCCAAACATTTCAAGATATGAATGCTATGAGCCTAGTAAAGATTATGAATGTTACTTGGTGCTCTATGTATGGAAAAGGAGTGGTCAATTCTCATTGGGATATATTTGAAATCTTGGCAGCGAGTTTATGGATCTCATTGGCTCTATTACTGAAGCCTTATTCCAATTTGGACAAGATACAAGAAATCCTTCTACAATTTTGTTATATCTTGACTAACAACACTCATAGTTTTATCTGCTTTTTTCATCGTACTTTCAAACTTCTCAATTTATTGGGGCTTTTATAAAAATGTGAGTTTTACCCGCTCTTGTCAACGTAAATGTGTTTTGAGAACATTCTTTTGGAAGTATTTAATATTTAATATCAAAACAAATCAAACTTTTATGGAAACTATGGTAAATTGAGAAGTAAATTTGAAATTACTTTGGAGAGACAATTCAGTTTAAAAATTACTTAACGTCGATTCAAAGGTCATGGCCATCCAGTGTCACAACATGTACTACCATTGTTTTGAAATTCTTTGTTGTCCTTATTTCTTCTTTGTTTTGTTTAGTGAGGTGCAGTGATTTCAAAACACTAATTCTTTTTTTCCATCTGTTGCTAGTAGGTGACTCCTCTTTCATGCTATTTCTTGGAGGATACACTGACATTTTAAAGTAACATGTTGGAAGGCTACAACATGACATAACCTTTCAAATTAGAATCCACTGTTAAATGAGACGATAATCTACTGTTAAATGGGTCTTTGGTCTAATGATACTCTTTACCTTGTGAAGACTTTGACTTCCTAAAGTCAAGAGTTCAAGTCTCTCTCCCCACTCCACCAAAAAAATTAAAAAAAGAAAATGAGAAGATAATATAGTTGATTGAGTCTGTAAAATTGTATCATTAAAATGGGTCCAAGTTGCATGAACGGATCCAAGCTAGTTTGCAATTGCACAGCCATAGATATTATACATACTCTTTCAGAAGAAATAACATTAAGTGTAACATATTAAACTCAGGTGAAAATAATATATCCTTGTATGATGTAATAAAATATTTAAGAACATATTGAGAATAATATTCTGATTAGGGAAGAAAAAACTCTTCATGTACAGCTGATTTCTTGCATGATCTATGTATTAGACTCTTATTTTCACAAAAAGTTCTGATATTGAACATGTACCATAGTGACCCGGTATTTATACTTGAGACCTCTTATCAATTAAGCCATCAAAAGCATGGATTAGTCCCAGGAAAATCATGCATTCTGTTTTCTAATATGTATGATTTTAATTTCTGATCCAGTATTACGATTACTCCAATTATAAAAAACTAAAGAGAGATAGAGAGACTTAAAAAATTATAAATTTTTTATAATAATCAAAATCCACATGAACGGAATTTGTGGTGCATTTGTCGAACATGTCATCAAAATCTCATCATCTACTGTAAAATAGGGAAAAATATTGAAGTTACTTCAAATTACATCATTTATACTATATGAATCTACAAAACCTCTATTTTTGGGCAAATCGAAACCCCAAAAAATGTTAGGGTAATATATACAAGGAAAAGCAGAAAATCAATAATAAAAATTCGTAATCTTAATGGGTTTTGGAGCCAGAAGTAGATGCAATATTACTGCTTTTGCTAGTGCTTGCACCATCACAAGATGGGTTGCTTTCGTCACTCGAACCTTCTTCTCGGTTGTTAACAAGAATAAACCACCGCATTGAATTAACTTGAAATGACCAAACCGGCACAACTACCATTCCTGCTTCCAGGCCATTACTCTCCCTAAACGTCTTCCAAGATTGGGTCAAAACGTACATTGCATTATTTGTGCCACTACGCTCCATCTTCATGTCCCACTTCCTCAGTTTTATATCTCTTTCTTCAAGGGACCGTCCAACCAAGCTTGCTGATATTTCACCACACTTCTTTCCATTGCGCAGGTCCAATGCTCTCTTCTCATCCTTTTCTAGATGAAAACCCTCTTCGATTTTATTTATCCGTATCGATAGCCGATTATGCTGATTACTAACGTCTGTATTGAACTAGGATTTTGGCATCACTAACACTGGCTCAGAACCCCCAGGGCACTGATTAAATTCTTAAACTCTACGGGTAGATCAGGTTTTGGGTTTGGATCAGTTTGTGGCATGTTCTTCCTCGGTTTCTTTGGCTTTACAATCTTTGTTCCAGAACTTTCACCTTCAAAAAACTTCCTCTTTGAAACTGTCTTCCCAAAATTTGTGGTGCAATCCATTGCAATAAGCTTCATGAACCCCTCTACTCTCTTTGACTTTACAACTTTTGTTCCAGAACTTTCACCTTCAAAAAACTTCCTCTTCTCAGACTCTTCGGGGCAATCCATAGAAGTAGGCACCTCTACTCTCTTGGTCCTTGGTTTCCTTGGTATATTGTGATACCAAACCTTCTCTTCTTTGCATACTTCAAGAGAATTCGAGACTTGCTTACCTTTCTCCACAGAATTCTGTGATTTCATCAACACTACTTTTTTCCCGAATAACACAATAGAATCATCAATGGGTTGATGTACAATACTCTCATTTGTCGATTGTTGCTCGGTATTCATCGTAAGATTTTCCATCACAGCCTCCTTGAAAGTTTCTTCGTCCTTCAGCCCTTGAGAATCAGTGGTGGGTTTATCCACAGAAGCCTCAATATCCGTCAACCCTTGTACATTGTTCATGCAAAGATTGCCCATGATCACAACCTCCTGGATATTTTCTTCGTTCTTTTTCTCGAATAACTCATAATACTCATTAATCAGAGTAAGATTGGTCATCACAGCCTCCTTGAGGGTTTCTTCGTCCATCAGCCCTTTTTCTCTATCATGTCCCTCGCTCACAACGTCTAAAATAGAAATAAAATCCCTAGTAATAGGGATTTCCTTCGTCTTCACACCGGTCAGAAGTTCAAAAAGAAAATCTCATGTTCTTCGTTGCAAGTTGCAACTACAGAAATCAGATATGGTTTCTTGATAAAAGTGAGAGGGGTTTAGGGTTTCTTAGGAAAATTGAGAGGAATTAAGGTTTTCTTAAGAAAAGTGAGAGAGGATTAGGGTTGTTTTGGAGTAGTAATGTGAAACTTTTGAGGAGAGTGATGAAACCTGGAGATGACCTGCTATTTATACATAAGCTTAAGTCCTAGTTGCCAAAAAACTCTCTTAGAACAACTCTGTTTGATGTTTATGGTTTCCTAAACAGGCAGAACAATCCTTGTGAAATTTGATAAACTTGATGATCAAGTTATAATTAGTTGTCTTTCAATTAGTTGGTTTTGGATTTCCCGTAAACTCACTTGTGTAGCTGAGATACAAGTGTGCATTAACGGCCAAGATTTAATTGCCATGAGAATCCAATGGCAATGATGAGACAGGCGAGTAAGACATGCTTGAATTCCAAAAGAGTAATACTATCTGGACCTAAAAATTTACCTATTTTATTGATATAATGATATGATTTCATGAGAACTATTAAATAAACACCAAATTTTAATGTTTTGTGCCCCCATAATCAATTCAAAAGTTATAGTAAATTAGATTAATAAATTAAGTCTCAATAACATAGTTCATTACAAAATGAGATTGAGATCCCGCATCCAATAAAATAAACCCTTATTTTATTTTCAATCTATATTTAAATTCTTTAAAAACCAAAATACAATTTAATCCAAACAATTCCATTAGAGTTACATTTTAGCAAAATATAGTATAATATTAACTCAGTATAATCAAATAACCATTTATATCAACAAATATTTAAATAGGGTAAGATATTTGAATAGCAGCGGCCAAAGAACTGTCTATTTGCATAGAACTACTTTTCACAAAAGTAGGAGAGAGAATGAGGAAATGACAAGGACTATGATACATTTTATGTAATTCCAACGGAACTCTGTTTGATGTGTTTGGTTTTCTAAAGATGCACAACAATTAGGGTGCCCATGGATCGTGTCAGGTTACGCCAATGAAATTTTTTTGAGTCAGATCTAAATATTGTAAATCTAAACTCTTATTCAAGTGAGTTATCGAACTGATCATACCGAGCTTCAAGTAGGAGTAGTCTACCCGCAGCCCAACCCGTTGGTGGGCGTGGGCAAACTTGCTTATAGACTTTTTTACATATAACTTCATTTAAAAATGATAAATATTTTTGTAACTTAATATTTGTATAAATTATATTTTTGAATTAAATGTAGAGTTACAATGAATAAAAATAAAATAATAAATAATTTTATTTTTGATTAGAGGATGAACTACATCTAATAAAATGAATGCATCTCAATTAGATTGACATCTACTCACTTATCTATCATTTGCATTACTCTATTCTTTAAAATCTGTATATTTTAATACAGGGAAAAGAAAATAATACATTATATTTTAGTATCTAAATTTTTAAAACTTCAAATTCTGATATTGGGTGACTTTTTTCAAAGTTTCAAATTTAATATTCTAAAAGTATAACTTTTTTTCAAAAGAAGGGTGGGCGGGCTCTTGTGTCAGATTTTAATGGATTTTTTTCGAACGGGTTATTGGACCGGGTAATGGGTTTGGGGGCAAATCCAAGCCCTCTTTTTAAGGATATTATGTTCGGACTTAGGCGGGCCAACTATCAAGTCATTCGGGCCTATTTTGTTTGGACGAAATAACAGGACCCGTGGGTAATCCGGCTCATGGACACCCCTAAGAACAACCCTTGTCAACTTAGTTATTCATAATTTTCTATCTACTTTTCAAATATTACGATAATAGACAAAAAAAAAAAAGATTGGCGAAGGATGACTAGAAGGTAGGGGGAATGTGTGTTAATTTTATGCATCGCACAAGGCCGTTGATAGTGTTTTTATATATAAATCAATTTCTATAAATGTTAGTTTTGGAAACATAGAGCTTAAAAATGTTACCTGCAACATCAATTAATATGTTTTTATTGAGTCGTGTCGTTTTTGATTTGTGGCATATATTGTTCAACTAAAATCTAACTCATTTAATCCATCATGTTAAATGTTTTGAAACTAATCTGATCTATTTATTAGAACATCGTATTTGTTTTGACCTGAAAAATTTGTGATCTAGGAACTTAAACACCAAGATTCCCTTCGGTCACAAAGCAACCCACCACCCATAGGTTTCCATAAACAAAAAATGTACTCAATTCATATGCTAGTAAAATAGAGTAAAAAGTCCTTGAATTTTACAAGGATTTATACGATACCTATAAAGAAATTAAAAAAAAAATATTTCTACAAATAGTACAGATCAAGTTTATTATGTCAATACCAAAATTTGACACTCATCTGTCGTTTTTTTTTTTTTTGATAAGCGCTCGATCGCTCTCTTTTCCTCTTTCTTTTTTTTAGAAAGTTTCTCGTTTTCATAATTTAAGCATAATATATATGATTATGCTATAACACAATATACTATCACTTTAGCATAACAGTACTATGTCCTAGTCTATTGCTCATTCTATGTCGTGGAACATAGAAACGATTCCCAATTGGAAGCGGGCGCCATGGTTTGAACACATTTTTGTGGTTGAATAATAATAAAAAAATTATCATTCTTAATTAATATTGTCGGTTAAAACTATAAATGAGAGCAGCAAGCCCAATTGGTACACTATCCAAGCTCAGGTAAAATAATGAGAAATTTAGAGGTCGATCCATATTTTAGGATTTATAGGGCTTGAAGTCCATTCTAAAAATTATATTGGATTTAAGGACATTTGTGTAATTGTCCAAAATACCTGTAATTCCTTCTTTGCCTCACAGAAGAAATCGAATAAAAGTCGATTTTACTAAAACTTGACCTAACATCACTATAAGAAATTGATATTTTAGCCGCGAAAATTATTGTAGCTAAATGCATTAAAATTGTCACTATATACTTTAGTGACAATGTTTTTATTGTCTGCGGCAATATGTGTGTAGCTAAATCATTTTTCTATGACATTTAATTGTTGCCACTAAAAATAAATTTTTTTAGTCGTAGTATGAAAATTGTCATTAAATGTGAAATCTTTAGCCACAATAATTGTTGTAGCAAGTTAACATAATTTTGCCACTAAAATGTCTCATATCACCACTAGAAGTCTAATTAAAACATGATTTTTAGTGACAACAATAAATTGCAACAAAAAAGTACACATTTTACCCACAATTAAAATCACCACTAAAATTTAAAACATGTTTTTAGTGACAACTTATTGTCGCAGCTAATCTATACTACTTAAAAATCTATATCTATACTATTTAAAAATGTGAGAACGAGTGAAAAACTTTTATTTGACAAAATTAACCCTATTAAAATAACTAATACCACTTATATCCTACCTTCTCAGTTACTTATACATCTAAAGTGAATACATCTAAACCTTATTCATTTCATCTAAATATTTGTATAACGTCAGATTAATACTAGATTAATTATCCTCATTAATTTCCAACAATTACATAAATTGAGATTGGTAGCACATTAAATTCATCCAGTGTCCTATCTCTTTTCACCTTCCTCTGCTTCTCCCCTTGCATCCACAACTCAGTGAAAGAAAAACGGCCATCCCTCTCTTTTCACCTTCCCTCTCTCCCTCACTCTCTCCTTACTGACCCTTAAGACTTTCGGGCTTCCCTCTACAACGTAAGTCATTCTCTTCTTGTCCAAAATATTTAATTATAGGAATTCATTTACAAAAGTGATTCTTCTTGGTGGCTCCACACACCTGCCGTCAATTCACGTCTGAATTCCTTGCAAAAATAGTTTTTCATTACCCTTTGTCTTTGGTGCCAATCTAGCAAACTGCTTGAATGGGTGGTGCTTCTCTCTCTCTCTCTCTCTCTCTCTCTCTCTCTCGATCTATTTTGTTGAGGAATTGAAGAAGGCGGTGTATTTGAAGCTAAAAGGAGGGGGGTTTGTGGGAAGGTCAGAGGCTGTTTTTTTTTCACTTTAAAGTTTTTTTACTTGATTTTATCATTTTTATGCCTAGAAACCATTTCATATTTGATTTTTTTTCGAATTTTGAGAAGAATGCTAATAAAATTGGATTTTTGAACTCCATTGAGTTATATATTTTCTTCACTTTTTTAATTGACATCATTGTTGTTTCATTCCATTAGCTTAACCTTTATTTGTGGTCAAATCTTCACAGGAATCAGGCAAGGATTGTTAGGAGAGAGGACCCATACCAAAGGCCTTCTTTTTCCTGCCACTGATTGTGAACCTCAATATTCAATCCATCAATCTCAAATTAAAAAACATATATTCTACACTACAAGGTTGGTCTCTTCTATCTTAAACTTGGTTCGAGTTATTCATGTAGAAAAAAAAATTGCAGATTAGTTTGGCAAAGCAAACCCTCTTAGCTGCATTGTTTGTGCTGCTATGCATACTTTAAATCCTTGATCACCTCCTCTAATTGCAGATTCTCTCCTAGGAGAAGTGGGTTGATTTTTTTTTTTACTGGATAAAATGCTATAATTATAACCATAACTCTGTCATGATTCCTGAATCATGATGAAATAACTATAAAAGCATGATAGGCCAACTCGCAATTCAATTTGCTGGGTCTTGAGTTTTCCTATTGTCATTCTTGTTGGTTTGACTTCATATCTTTGTAGCTATCTTTTGATACCTTGTCTGGTCTGCCAAATTTTATTGCATATTAGCAAGGAGAAATTCGATTATGGGTTGTATAATTTGTCGAATGCTGGACGAATTTTCAAATTTCCATCACAATTATCCAATTCATAGAATCATTTATTTGGCTTTCTCTTTAAAATTATTGGCTGAAACCAAGTATCTTAATCTGCTTTTTTTTTTTTACTAACTTAGTGAATCAAGTTCTAATTACTAACCTCATGTTATTTCCCTAAAAATAGCATAATGTAGAAGTCAAAAAACGAGTGCTAGGAAACGAATTAGAGATTGCGAGACATAAGGAGGAGTTGAAGGAATGTTAGCTTTCTTTATGTTGAACAATTGTATTTTTCCTTCCACTTATACTTTATTTATAATTAGTCGGAGAAACCTTTTGCTAACTCTTGGTTTCCAAACTATGACTCGAAATGGTTGGCGTTGCACGTGTGCACTAACTTAAAAATTTGGCTACTTAACCTGGACAACTTTTGCTTTCTACTTTTACCCTGATGAATGCCATAAAACCAATGCTATCCTTCGTGTCTAAGAGTCCTTTTGTGGTTCAAAAAAAAAAATTTTGTTTACTACTATGAAACCAACTTTATCGTTGGAGTCCACAAGTTATTGTGGTTCGAAAACAAATTTTGTTCTTTGTCGGTCGTGATTAGGATCACATATTCAAGAAGCCAAAGAGGCTACTTCTGAATTCAAAGAAAATTTTTGAGAACTATATATTGTATTTCCTCTAAATTAATTAATTTTTTGTATGAATTAGTGGTCATGATAATCTTAAGCATATATTTTACATGATTATTTTCATTTCATGGTATTGTAATTGTGTAGAATTTTTAATTGTTTTGTGTGTTGTTTATGATTGATTAATACTATCTGCGTAGTTGTTCATGTTCAGTACTTAGTCTAAAAGTTGACTCTATAATTTCATAGTTGACATAATGTAGAGGTTAAGTCGAATGAACTACAGACGTGTAAGTTTGTCAGCATGAGAGCTTATGTGAGGTTGGTATATTGCAATTGCTGGCTACTTAGAGATGGTATGCTTGAATTATCCACCAATCTCTGTATGTATATGTATTTGCGTTTGTGTTTTTTTCCGATTTACTTTTTGTCTTTCTATTTATTAAGTCATACAGTTTGATACTAACAGTCTGGTTTTTCGTATGCAAGCAATTTTTGTATCCTTGATTGTTCTTCCATAATAAAATTGGTGCTTATGTTGATTACTTTAACAATCTTCTATGGGGTTTAGCCTTAGTGAATTTTTCAGAAATATTGGGATTTAATCCTGCAGGCAATTTTTAATTGGAGTCTCAATAACTTTTTATTTTCTAAAGACTAGGTAGAGTTCAAAGATTACTGGGTAATATATTAGTCTCGCTAAGTTAATTATACTTGCTTCTCTCATTTTTTGACATATTGTTGGTTTTTAATTCTATTAGAATGTGCACTATGGCCGTAACTGAACTTCAAGTGGTTCCAGTTATAGTAATTAATTTGGTTCTAGCTAGCAAGTAGCTTTCTTCTCAAATGCCTCCCCCCCCCCCCCCAAAAAAAAAAAAAAAAAAAAAAAAAACCTAAACAAATCCCAAAGGTATGTATGCAAACACTGTGTAGTTGATTTTGAAATAGATGTTATTTCTATTAAATCTTTCTACTTTACACAAGCAAAATGCTTCTTTATTATATGGTCTTGATATTAATAAGTTAGGAAAAGTAATAATAGAAATCATAAAACTTATCTCATTCATTTGAGAACTTAAAAATCACTTGGTCATGAAATTTACTTCTTAAATAAAGTTCGTTACTGCGATACTTTTGTTAAACCAACCACCCAAAAAAAAAATTTGCTTTTTTATTGTATTATCTAATGCTTGGGGCCTTGGCCCCTTCACTTCATGCCATGGTCTTGTTAAACAAGATTCAAACATGTTGTATGGTATCAACGGTCCCATATGGATTTCATTTCATACAGGCACTGAACGCATGTGCTCAAATTGCTAAGATGAAAAGAAAAAAAAACTTTAGAAGACCCCAATATGTCAATCTAATGGTATGAGAGACAACTGGTATCAGTGATACCATGACCTAACTTGAAATTTATAACATATTATTTTGGTCTTTAAAATTTATTTACATGCTTTAGTTATTCAATTTTTTTTTGCACTATTTGAAAGTGAAGGATGTGCGCGGAAAGTTGAAGTAGTATTAGACCAATCCTCTCAAGCGGTATTTGGCTATTTGCTCCTCTGCATGTTGAAACCCAGTAAGAAAAAGAAACAGTAAAGGAAGAGAAAATTATTAAAGCTTTTCTGTAGTATCTTAATTGCGTGGTCAACCTTTTCGAAGGAAAATTGTAACCTGGAAATCTAGCTTGTTCTGAGCACCATCAAAGGGTAAGCCAATATTGGTATTTTGTGGCAACACATCTTTCTTAGAGTTTATGTTCAGAAATTTGGTTTCCTGACTTGTATGATAACAGTCTTAAATGACTGAGATGTCAGCGTATTACAATGGATCATGTTTTCCTGTAGCTCTTGGTAATAACAAATAATGATGTCTATCGTGATCGTTCACATATAAATTGACTATCATAAGTAAAAGCTGTGATAGATGGAGTAAAAAAATTTCTCGCTACTTGTCAAATCTATCCAATTTGGAGACTTCAACAAAAAGGAGGCTTTATGATTTTTTTTTTTTATTTTTGCATGTTGTTATTTCAAAGCAAAGTGAAAAATGATAAGACTTATACATGATTTGCATTAAGCAATTAATTTCTCTTGGTGTTGAAGATAGATCGTACTCCCAAGAAAAATTAATTTTGTCTTTCTAGCTTCAAGTTTTACAACTCTCAAGACTTTTTTGTTACTCTCTCAAAAAAAATAAAAAGTAACTTAGTTCTAAATGTCTTTGTAATACATTTTAAAATTTCTAAGCAGACTATTCTTTTCGTTCAATGTAAAGTTTTATAAAGATAATATTGCTAAGTTTCAGAATTTGGAGATAGAAAGAGTTGCATTTCTCCTGAGTTTTCCTTTCATGTAATTTATAGGAGACATACCATATTCTAAAATTGACCACAAATATTTTCTATAAGATTTCCTATTTGGCACGTGTCGAACTTCAATCATGGGAGAAACATCAAATGTTTAGTCAAATTGTAAATATTGAGGAAAGTGGTCCACATTTTGTATATATATATTATTTCATGTTCAAAATAGTTCACGTGCAACGTACATGTACATCAACTAGTACATTAAAATGAACAGAAAAAATACCTATCGCATATTTGAAAGAATTTATTTTTAAATATTTTTTAATTTCACATACCTGTTATAGTTTAATGAATCAATATATATACCTTTTTTTTTAAATAAAAACAAATTTTATTTATTCACAAAACCAACAGAATTACAAGAAGCAAGTAAGGCATAGCCTATTCAAAACTAACAAAAGATGTACAATAACCAAAACAACTAAACAACTCCTTCCAAAAGCTCCCTCTAGACCAAAGCGGCAAACAAGCAAAGCAAAGCACATCCAAAAAATCTAACAGACTACTAATTCCATCCTATATACCATGTTTCAGACACCATACATCCAACCATTAACTCTTGTCATCAAGCACTACCTCCCTTCTCTACCGTAAAAAAAGCAAACCCCGGAAGTCTTGAGCCAAAGTCAACTTCACTTCACAAGATAATCTTAAATCAGTTGAATAATCAGTAGTTCTTCTAATTAATACAACTTGATTAGCCAAACAATCAACATTATTAGCTTCTCGAAAAATATGAACCAAGTCATACTCCAAACTCCTTAACATTTCTCTAATCTACCTTAGAATATCCAGAAAAGGTCAGGGACATGCACACAAACCCAGAATAGAATTCACAAGCACCAGCGAATCACATTCAATAACAAATCTGTAACATGACAAATCATACTGCCATATCAAATGAAGACCATCATACAATGCCCTGAACTCAGCCGCCTTGTTTGAACATTCATTGTAGAAGAAAGAGCTAGCTAAAACCACATTTCTTTTATCATTCCTCAAAACAGCACCACCCCCAGCTATTCCCGAATTATTCTTAGCATCCCCATCAGTGTTCAGTTTCATAATACCAACAGAAGGAGCTGTCCATTTTACCCAAACACATCTAAACCAAATAGAAACAGAAGCCACAATTTGCAAAGACTTTAAAATTGATTTACCAAGACCATCATCTTGTACTGTCAGCTTTATATTCCTCACTTGATAACGAAGAATGTTGTGAATCTTCATAAAAATGGCATAACAATGCACAGACCCCTCCCCAGAAACCCTTCTGCATCTTTCCTTCCAAATTTGCCAAAACAAAACCAAGGCAACACTTCGCATAATCTCATGACTTAGAGACTTCCTTTTAAAAATTCTACATAAACGCAAAAACCTTACCAAAGGAGTCGCTCTATGGATAAGTTGAAACAAACAATCCGAGCAAATTTATCCCATACAGCTCTGGCATAAACACATTCAAATGAGTTTCATTCTCCAAATCCTTACAAGACATACAACACCTACTCACAACAGATACACCAATCCTCATGAAATTGGAATCTAAAGACCAAGCCCTTTTCCAAATTTTCCATCCAATAAATTAAGCACTAGGAGAAGTAATGGTCTACCAAACACAAGAAGAAACTTCATTCAGATCACCCTGTGAACGAATCAAATTCCAAGCAGATTTCAAAGAAAAACTTCCAGATGAAGTCAGCTGCCAAATCAATTTATCATCAACTGTAGCTAAAGAAACACAAGAACCCAATACCTCCTCCTTTAACCGGTTGTTTAACAATACCTCTTCCCCCTAAACACACCATTGAGAACCTGACAATAAATCCATAACTCGAGGAAAAGCAAGTTAATATAAATATGCATAAAAACACCATTGAAACTTCATTCAGATCACCACACCATTTACATAAATATGCATGTACACATGTGTATAATTAATCACATAAGTGCAATAGACATTTAAAAAATAACTCACACTATCGTATAACTTCTTCAAGCGAAACTCTTCATCCCGGCAATATGGCCCATGTCCTGTTTTGCTCGGTTCTCCTTGTTTCTTTTGCTCATTTTCTGCATACATGAATTAAAAGCAAGTTTCAAGCTATAGTGGTGATCACTGGTGGATAATTCAAAACATGCAGGCATACTTAAAAGTCCTAAACAACAATAAAGTTTCAGTTGTGCATACCTTGAAGTTCACAGATCCAAAATAACCAATAAGAGTAGTCCAGTCATTTGGGCTCTCATCCGATGGACAATTTTGAAGTCTAATCTAATCAATGGCATATTTGCACTACTGATTCATATGCAGCTTGTGTCGATGGCCCCTATATTGTCGATTCAGCTATTAGTATATAGCTTCCTCGATGAAAGATATTGGAAGCAAACTAATACAAGATCAAGCTAAATAATTTTTCAATGCAAATTCATATAAATATGAATCTGCCACTCGCCAAATTCATGGCATAGTATGAAGATGCAAGCTACAAATTTCTCTCAAAAGCAACTTACAGGCCACAATCTATCGCTTTATAGATCCCGATTGAGTGTGTGTGTGTGTGTGTGTGTGTGTGAAGACAGAGTGATTGTGTGTACAATTGAGTGTATGGTTGTGTGTGTGTGTGTATGTGTGTGCGTGAGATAGAGTGACTGGTGAATACTAGCCGAAGATGCAGAAACAGAGATCGTTGATGACAAACATATCAAAAGTTGAAGAATACGATCTTTACAGATCTGTTGGAGAGAGGTCTAGTGTTAAACTTATAGACCTATGCCATAGTGGGCGGATTAGGACTAATCTTCCATGGCAGAGAGGTTGTCCATGGAAGCGAGGCTAATGGTAGAGAGGCTGAAGAAGATGATAATTGAAGAAGATTTGGGAAGAATTGATCGTTGTGTGAGGGATAAATGTTGCAAAAGAATTGGGAAGTGGTCGATGCCTCAGGATAAATTTTGATGAATTCCTGCAGATCCGCCCTAGCAGATGGATTAGGAGAGATTGTCCATGGCAGAGAGGTCATCGATGGCAGATTGGTCGTCCATGGCAGATTGGTAGAATCCAACGAACACAGATATTTTTAGTATGATATTTTTTTATCGAAACCCTAATTATTTTTTAAAATTAATTTACACATAAAATGTTTTGAATTTTATTCTGATATTTGTGTTTACCAAAATGTTATTCTAGCTAGGGAGATCGCAGCTAGAGGCTAATAATATTATTTTTTTTATGTTGTACCAAAATATTTTATTTGATTGTGTTTTAATCATAAGAAAAATTATTATGTGTTATGGATGTTTTATTCATTAATCAGGTCTGATTATTTTAGGACGGTGCTAGGGGAAGTTCTTGATTCTTTGGCTCGAGTACGTTTGTTCCAAGAATTGTTCACTATTGATGACCCTGGTTCCAATAGGATCCAAAAAGTTCACATAATGAAGAAGAGTTGCTAGGATCCATTAATGCTGAAATGGGTAAAACAGTAATAAAAAACAGAATGTACTTTAACCCATAAAAATTGAAAACCTAATGTACTTAACGTCAAATAAGTTTAAGGCTTATACTTAAATCCTTCAACGTCTCCCAAATTGGACTGGCCACCAATTTTGTGCAAACTAATTAGAACTAGTGGTTGGTCAAGGTCGAGTTTAGTACAATAAATACATAAACAATTTCCAAATTCCAATAAACTCATCTTCAAACTAATTTAGACTCATATTACTAAAAATAGAAAAATATATTTTTAAATTATGCAGTTTGATTCTCAATATTTTAAAATGTATCAATTTAGTCCTTTAATTATTCAATTTTTTATTACTTTTTTCAATAAGAAATGACTGTTTAAATTGAATAACAGAGATTGTCATGTGCACTTCACGTGACCACATTTGAATTGTATTTTTGGAAAATGTAAGAGACTAAAGGGACACAAATTATAAATATAAACAACCAAAGTGACCATAGTGAACCGTTATGTGTAGTCACATAAGATACACAGAAATACATCATTTAATTTACTTAAACTTTATTAGACCAAAATGACACAAATTCAAAATTTAGAAGATCAAATTAATAGAATTTAAAAATTAAAGACCAAACTGACACAAAAAAAATATAATTTGAGGACCAAGTATATATTTTACCCTATTAAAAATAAGAAACCTTCCCTTGGATATACCTCAAGCCAAACATTCAGTAGCTTAGTATTTCCTAAATGGACTTATGCTTCGTTTGGTATAATGGAAAACTAGAAAAATGGAAAGTTGGAAGATAGAAAGTTAGAGAGATAAATAAAATATTATGTTTTGTAAGGAAGGAAAATACGAACGATGGAAAAGTTGATGGATTAACTTTCCTTCCAACTCACCAAAATCAATCTCTCCAAAATCGGAAAGAAAGTTAATGAAAAGTTAATTATTTGTGTTGAGATGTATCTTATTTGTTTATATATTATGTATACATTAATTTCATATAAAAATAAAATGATAAAATATGTATACGTGTATGTATATATATATATATTAAAAACATTAAAAAAAATTTGAAAATAAATAAATAAATAATAGAATAAAAATTTTAAATTAAAAAAAATATTTTTTTCATCTTATCTAGTGGTGAAAATTTTCGATTGAACACAATGACATGACACGAACTTTATTATAAGTTGACACGAACTTGATTATAAGTTGACACGAACTTGAAAATAATCTGACACGTGAACAAAAAATTTAAAAAACTCAAAATTTTATGACTCAACACGAATCTGACACAACACAACTCGATTGTCACCTCTATTTTAACTAGAAAAAAAAAATTAGTCATTTTTATTTTCCATTCATCCAACCAAACACAAAGGAAGGAAATTGTATCATTCTTACTTTCTATCCTTGAATGATAAAAGGTATATCCCTCCGACTTTCTATCCTTCTTACTTTCCATCATTCCTACAAAACAGAGCATTACTTTACGATAATTTAAACGTCACACACTTGAACTGATTTTGACCACTAATAGTCCTCATAAACCTTTTCCCATGGTTTTTCCCCTCTTTTTTGCTTTAAAACTAATAAATAAACACCAACCACAAAGATTTTTGATGAGCCCAAAATTAATTGGGCCAGGACCAATAAAACAAGGGAATCCAAATCAACCAAGCCAGACCCAAAGGGATACTGAGATGCCAATGCCCAAGGAGGCCACCCCAAGGGGACCCCTGTCTCCTCTCTGCTCCACACTCTCTCTTCCTCAAACACCATCTCAGTGGTATCCTCCTCTCCTTGCCAATTCAATCTAGCTCAGGATATTCCTCCGAAGGGATAGGAGAATGAGAGAAAGAATATCAAGATACACATTACAAAGATCTAATTCTACTATAACTGTACTTACTAAAAAGTAGTGACCGCATCACCAAACCTATATAATGTAAGCCATCTTCACATAAAGGGCATCACCTTGAAACCTCTACACAACTCTCTACACACATTGCTCCTCTCTCCCAAAGCATTGTAATTCCCCTGGAGAATACTCTCTCGGTGACTTTTATTCATCAATAAAGAACACTGTCCACCGCTACCATTCTCAAGAGTAGAGTAGGTCACTCTGACCGAACCACTATAAATCTTTGTGTTGACTCTTATTTACCGTTTTGCTATTGATCATCTTATTTATCGTTCATTAACTACACCCTTACATATACTTGACTGTTGATTTTGCGCAATACCAATTTGTGCATCATCAGTTTGGCGCCGTCTATGGGAACTGACTAGGTTTTCTACTCTCTTTAATCTATGGTAATCATGATCCGATCAATGAGTCAGTAACTAGGAGACAACAAATCGGCCCACCGAGAAGAGGCTCCGCCTCCCCTCGCACCCTCAGAACCATCTGTTATGGTGACCCCTGTTGTCAAACAACAACTTCTATAAACCATGCAGCTGGTGGTAAACAAAAATCAGCAGATCATTTAGTTGCTGCTTGACCGGGGAGGCGTCGCCCCTCACCCCATGGGAGGAGCCCCACTCCTTCCAATAGGAGAGGAGCAGCAACCCATCTCTTCTGGGCGTCAGGCAACTCTTCACCATGAGGTCCCTCGCCAGAATGCCTTAAGGCCACACCGGGGTGCCTCTCGCCCAACAGTCCCTCCTGAGCACGCAGGGAGCTCACGTGTTCCCCCTCCACCCTTATCTCTATGCATGAGGATGAAGGAGAAAGACAATATGGTGATCATGGAAGCCAGTACCACCACCCCCACTAAGGATGTCGCCAATCAATGGGATGAAAAGATTAGAGAGGTGCAAAACCAACTCGATAATGCCCTCAATGCCACCAAGGAATAGGCGCCTAAAACGGTGGACTACCTGGTAAGACGTACCAATACACCTTTTGTTGCGATATCGTCAATTTTCCTTTGCCCTCGAAGTTCAACATACCTACCATCAAGATATTCGATGGCACTAAAGACCTCCTCGACCATCTAGACACATATAAGTCCCTCATGCAACTCCATAATGTGCCTAAGGAGAATATGTGTAGAGTCTTCCCTACCCTGAAAGGGTCTACCCGTCAATGGTTCACAAAGATCAGACCCTCCTCCATTCACTCCTTCGTATAACTGAGTAGGTCTTTTGTCTCCCACTTCATTGGGGAACGCCGACTTTAGAAATCTGTGACCCACCTGCTCACCATCAAGTAGGATAGGGATAAAAGCCTCAAAGACTACCTTGTCAGTTTCAATAAGGAGGTTCTCCAGATTGAGAAACCAGGTGACAAGGTAGCCCTGACTGCCTTTATTGTTGGCCTTCACACCTTCAGTTTCATGTTCTCAGTACTCAAGAAGTCGCCCTCCAACATACCCGAGCTTCCGTCTAGGGCACAGAAATACATAAATGTCGAGCACGTCACCAAGGCCCGTCGAGGTGAGTCCTCCTGAGGAAGGGAAAAGAGGAAAGACACCTGAGAAGACAAAAGGGAGACCGAGAATACGAGGAAGAAAACTGAGAGAGTCTTTGTGAAAGGCCATCTCCGTCCACTACTCCCAAGAGACCGACAGCCTCTCACGTCTCTCAAAGCCTCAATGGAGCACATCATATTCCAGATACAGGATGATCCCGTAATCCGTTGACCCAAAGTGCCAAAATCCCAACAAGTACTGTCGCTTCCACTGCGACCATGGTCACGACAAGCACCAGTAGCCCCTCGGAGAGATCCACACCATTGCAGGAGGGTTAGGAGGAGGAGGTGACTCCAACTCTGCCAGAAAGGCACATGCCCAAAGAGACAAACAAGCAGAGTCACATGACTCTCGCCCAACGAAGACACCTCAACATGGGGAAAAAGAGGTCATTACCTTCTCAAATAGAGACCTTGAGGGGATTCAGGTTCCACATAGTGACCCTTTATTCTTGACCCTAATGGTGGCCAACTGCCAGGTTAAAAGGATCCTGGTCGACAACGGCAACTCAGCTGACATTCTGTTTGCCGAGGCCTATAACAGTCTTTACCTCGGCTGAAAGAGACTACAGCTTGTCAAGACTCCCTTGGTTGGGTTCTCAGGAGAAAGAGTCCATCCTTTGGGATCTATCATTCTGCCTATCACAACAAAAATTGCTCTGAGGAGCTCTACTGTTATGGTAAATTTTCTTATACTTGACTGCTCTTATGCTTACAATTTAATACTTGGACATCCTGCCCTCAATTCCATAAGGACAGTACCATCAACCTATCACCTTCTTCTTCGTTTCCCTACCTCCAATGGGATTAGGGAAATCAGAGGAAACCAAGTTTCAACTAGAGAGTGTTATGTGACCTCAATGAGGCTAGGAGACCACACGAGACTCTCCAAGTCGAAGTGCTCAACCCCAAAGATGACAATACCTTGGAGAGAGGTGAACCAACAGAAGAAATTCAGCCAGTGGTAATAGATGATAGCCTTCCAGAGAGGAGAGTTTACATAGGCTCCTCATTCCCCCAGGAACAGGCATCCATTTTAATTGGCTTCCTTAAACAGAACATGGATGTCTTCATCTACTCCCATGAGGACCTAGAGGCCATTGACCTCAAGGTGGCCTCCTGCCGATTCAATGTTGACCCTAGGTGCAAGTTAGTCCACCAAAAGTTGAGGAACGTGAGTACTGAGAGGGGGCAGGCCATGGAGAAGGAGTTAGACAAACTACTAACTAGTGGGTCAGTGAGGGAGGTAACCTACCCAAATCGGCTATCCAATGTGGTGATGGTAATAAAGGCCAACAGGAAGTGGCGCCTTTGCGTGGACTTCACAGAACTCAACAAAGTCTATCTTTAAGACAGCTACGCTTTCCCATGCATCGACCTGCTAGACACGAGCTCCTAAATTTTCTAGACGCCTACTTTAGGTACAACCAGATCAACATGTTCTCTCCAAATCAGAAAAAGACCTCATTCATCACCCAGAAAGGCACTTACTGTTATAGCATGATGCCTTTCGGGCTTAAGAACGTCAGAGCCATATATCAACGCCTCGTCAACAAGATATTTGAGGCCCAGATTGGAAGGATGATGGAGATCTATGTAGACAACATGTTGGTGAAGAGTATAATTGTGGTAGACCATGTGATGCACCTACAGGAAAGCTTTGACATGTTAAGGGCCTATAGGAGGAAGCTGAATCCTGAAAAGTACGCCTTTGGCGTCAATTCAAGAAAATTCTTAGGCTTCATGGTCCACAAAAGGGATATTGAAGTCAAACCAGATAAAATCAGAGTGTTGTTGGAGATGAAGTCCCCTGCCTCAACAAAAGAAGTCCAGTGCCCTAACGGGAGGATAGCAACCCTCAACAGGTTTGTTTCTAAATTTGTGGATAAATGTCTACCTCTCTTTTAAATCCTCTGCAAGTCCTTCCAATGGGGCCCAGATGCAAAGGAGGCCTTTTAGAAGCTCAAGGCCTACCTCGCCACGCCACCTCTGTTCTCCTATGTCGTACCAGAGGAGACCGTCTACCTTTACCTCTCCTTTTCGCCCTCTGTCGTAAGCTCTATCCTCATCAGAGAGGATGGGGACATCCAGAAGCCTGTATATTATGTAAGCAGGGTGTATCGATGGGTAGAGGTGAGGTACTTAGAGCTTAAAAAGTTGGCCCTCCCCTTTGTCACTACAGACAAGCGTCTACGCCACTACTTTTAGAGTCATACCATCATGGTTGTCACAGATCAACCACTCAAAAGAATCTTGGAAAAACCTGATGTATCCAAGCAGCTGCTAAAGTGGGCTATCAAGTAAACAGAGTTCGATGTACAGTATCAGCCACGATCAACCATTAAAGCACAAGTATTGGCAGATTTCATGGCAGAGTCCACACCATTACAGGAGTTATAGAAGGAAGTACCAGGCGCCCCTGTGCCCACATGCTCAATACACACTAACTCCATCCACCAGAAGACTGGACCAGACACTACCTAAGAAAGACTCGACGACCCTGAAAAGGGACAAGAGGCAGAGCCACTAAATGAGTAGCCTAGGGCACCGCCCATCTAGCCTAGGGCACCGTCCACCTAGCCTAGGGCACCACCCACCCTGCCTTGGGCATTGCCTTCTCAACCTCCATCATACCCTCACTTTCTCCTCTCTCCAGACGTCACTCGGTAGTCCACTGCCACCTACCTTTCCGATTCCAGCATCGCCCACAAGGTTAGCTCCCTTTCCACCACTTACTGTACTAGGTTGGAGACTCTACATGGATGGGTCCTTCGCTAGTGAAGGCAGTGGTGCAGGACTAGTGCTAATCAACCCCCATGGCACTCTGCTAAAGTATGTCGTCTCCCTCCACTTTGCCACATCAAACAATCAAGTTGAGTATAAGGCCCTTATATCAGGCTTAAGACTATTGTTGGAGATGGAGGGCCTTTACCTGACAGCCTATAGTGACTCTCAGCTCAAAGTTAACCAGGAGAGGGGAGATTGTAAAACGAAAGAGGAAAGGATGCAAGAGTACCTCACAATAGTCCAGACCCTACTGAAGAAGTTCACTAGCTTCCAAATCAACCATGTGCCTCGAGAGGAGAATGCTATGACAGACGCCCTCGCCAAGTTTGCATCTACCAACATACTCATGGGCTTCGCGTTGACTGGTCACTAGATCGAGCCTAGGACCTCCAAGACAGAGGAGGACAATGTCAACTGTGCATCCTTTGAGTTTAATTGGATGACCCCCATCCAAGCTTACCTTGAGGAGGGTGCTCTTCCAAACAGCGTAGTGGAAGCCAAGAAATTAAGAATGAGAGCGTCTAGGTATATTATCTTACAAAACACCCTCTACAAGAAATGTCATTCTCTCTCACTACTTCATTGTTTTACCCCTGAAGAAGCCAACTATGCCATAAGGGAGATCTATGAGGGGTTATGTGGAAATCACTCAAAAGGGTGTGCATTGGCCAATAAAGTAGTCAAACAAAGATATTACCTACCATGATCTAAGACACCCGAGACTTTGTAACTATGCTAAGACAGCCACCTCAAGAGCTCACCACCATCCAGAGCCCATGGCCTTTCTCTAAGTGGGGGATCGACATCCTAGGTCTCATCTCTCTGAGTCGAGGCCAGTGCAGATTTGTAGTCATAGCCATCAACTACTTCACTAAATGGGTAGAAGCTGAAGCCTTGGCTAGAATCACGAACCAGAAGATAAAGGACTTTATATAGACGAGTCTAGTTGCTGCTTTGTAATACCTCACACCATTGTGAGTGACAACGCCAAGCAGTTCGACAACAAACTCCTCAATAGTTTATGTACAAACCTCCAAATCAAGCAACCCCACCCATCCACAGGCAAACGAGCAAGCAGAGGTCACCATTAGGACCATACTCAGCAATTTCAAAGCCAAAAATGGAGAGGGCAAAAGGAAGATGGGTAGACAAACTCCCAAGAGTACTATGAGCTTATCGAACAACACCAAGGAGTCCTATGGGTGAGACCCCTTTTTCCCTAGGCTATGGGACAAAGGTAGTGATACCCGTTGAGATTGGGGTACACTCTCTTAGGGTTCAACATCATGACCCTCCCAGTAACGAAGAAGGCCTCCGTATCAACCTCGACTTGATAGAGGAGGAGAGGGAGATAGTCATGCTCAAAAATGCAAAGTACAAGCGTTGCATGACCAAGTACTACAACTTGAGGGTGAAGCCTCACTCCTTCTTACCCAGGGACCTAGTCCTCAAAAAAGTCATCTTGTCCACCAAAGACCCCTAGAAGGGAAAACTAGGACTTAACTGGGAAGGACCTTACACGATCACAGAGATGGTAAGATGGGGCACCTATAGAAGATAGAATTTTGAAAGAAAAGTCCTGGCCCATCCAAGGAACGTGGAGCATTTAAAAAAATATTACCAATAGCTAAGGGCAGTGAGTTATAAGTTGGTGGTCACCATTTAGACTATTTATTTTTTATTTTGGTCAATTTTCATCAAAATATTTACTTTGAATTATGAAATAAAATTTCTCAATATTTTTTCAAAAGTCGTATTTCTTTCAAGTTTATGAAACCTTTACAAAAGATAGAATTGGACCTGTCAACAAAAAACATGAATACAAAGACAACACCTAACGACACTCACTACCCCCACTCCCATCATCGCTCATCCTCATCAGTCTCGAGAGCTTCATAAGGTTGAAAGATAGAGAAATCATAAGCAGGAAATGCCGCTGAGACCTTCCTCCTGAGTTCATCATAGTCGTCAATGAAGGAGCCTGCCTTAACCCTCTCAGCAGCATCCCTCATCTTCTCCATCTCTATGGAGTGAGCCTCTGCCCTAGCAACTCTCTCAAGAGCTACTCGAAGGTCAGCCTTTAGATGAGCATCCCTCTCAAGCGCTAGCCTCAACTACTCTACGGGATCCTTTCACGCCTATCGCTCAAGCCCTAATTGATTCGCAGCATCCTCTCGTGTCTGCCGCTCAAGCCTTAACTACTCTTCAGTAGCCTCACATGCCCGCCTCTCCATTGTCTGGCCATTTATTGCCTCCTTGATCTTCAGTGTGCTCGTGAACATGCAGGGCAAAGCAGCAGCAACCTGCAGGCATCCAAAGTAAAATATAAAGGAAAGTCATGAACAAAAATAAGGAAGTGTGCTATACATACTAAAGCAAAGCCCTCCACGGCAGAGTCGCAACACCCTCAGGACCCCGAGAGCCAACCTCTTCAACCTCAGTATGGGTCACAAACCTCCAAAGCCTTTCCTTGGAAAGCTTCACATCCCGCAGCATAGAAACTAGAGCACCTCTCGAAATAGGGCAACTAGGCGAGCCCTCCACCCTAGCAGGTGATCGCACCGAGGCCTCAACATTCACAGTAGTGCCAGGACCATCTCTAAGGGGTGAGGAGACATGAATAGGAATGGAACTGGGGATACCACCAAGCCTCGCCTCTCGGGGACCATCTTGGCTAGGGAACCTCAAGTGAGGGGTACAGGGGGCACCAGACTTTGCCCTCTTAGAAGGGGGATGAGAAGATACTGCCCTGGAAGCATAGACTACCTCCACCATTGATCTATCAATAGAGGCACCTACAGAATCAACATAAGTTAAAAAGCCTAGGACGTTGTATCCATAGAGAATCTATTGGAAAAGTCAAGCACCTTTCCTCCTCGGCCTCGAGGAAGCTATGGAATGACCTAAAGCCAACATTATCCCGGAGAACTCCTTAAATGGATGGTTACGAACCATCTGAAGCCTGCAGCAAGCAACAAGAAGCCAATTGTACTATCAGAACAAATATGTGATGACTAGAACAAAAAGTTAAAGGTAGAGTACTTACCCAGCTTGGCCTTGGGTGTAGTATCCCATCTAGAAGGCACCATGGTACGATCAAACTCAGAGGCCCATTCGCCCCCAACGAAGAAAACCTTGGTCTTCCAATTATGAAGATTTGATGTAAGCCCGGTAATGAATCTGCCCGATCGTGGGGAAAAGTTGTACCACCCCTGGTGAGGAGCGGGGTTCTCTAAGAGCACGCATGTGGCCAAGAATTCCTCGAATGGTGAAGGAACAGTAGCATTGTGCACTAACCGCCATAATGCAAAAAATGCTAATATCACTCTTCAGCCATTTAAGGCCAGCCTCTTGGGAACCAGAACCCTACATATGGGCTCGGGTATGGAGGACCTCAGGCCCGCCTCCAGTATACCCTCATAGAGGATGATCTCGTCAAAAGAATTGCAACATGCTGACTCATAGATCTCAGCACGATGGCACAACACGAAAGGTGGAATGCGATACAAGGAAACAATGGTTGCGATGTCCTCGTCGTAGTCGAGGGAGCTAAGTATAGAGGCTACCTTAGAGTCGCAATCTCCATCAGTACCTGGGCCTCCCTCAAAGTCCCCAGCAACCTCTCGCTTGCTTGAATGAACACCTGCCAAAAATAAAGTTAGGACATGGCTAAAGAAAATGGTCATACCAACAAAGGAGTAAATATGAGCTCCCAACGACATACCTTAAGAGCACAGTCTGCTCAAGTCACTGATTGACCGCTTCCTGACATTACCCGAAGTGCCACTGAACTTGCTCACACGTTCCCCGGAGTCATCACCATCATCTGAGACACATAGCCCAACGACATGGGAATCGCCTACATGGCCAGCACCATGGGCACCACTTGTTGGGCCCTCGCCATGGGCACTGCCCTCCAAGCCCATCCCATGGGCGCTGCCTAACTCTTCCACGCTCTACACCTCTTTGCCAAGACCAAGGACTCCAAGGCTGGATGCACGTCTGGTGCCGCCCAAGGCATGGGCACCTCCCACTTGGCCACTGGACCCGCCCGACTTTTGGTCCGACTCCCTCAAGCTCTCTAACATGTCGTTAGTGGTACCCATCTTCCTCGAACTCCTCGTATCCATGGTGTTGATTTGGGTTAGAAGAAATAAGACTAAGGGAGAGAAATGGTGAGGAACAATAAAATTTGAAGAGCCCTTAAATAGAGGAAGTGTAGCTTCTAAAGGAAGTTTGATTGAATAGCTTCTTGGAGAAGCTTGGTGAACAGCTTCTTGGAGAAGCTTGGTGAACAGCTTCTTGGAGAAGCTTGATCGAATAGCTTCCTAGAGAAGCTTGGAAGAACAGCTTCAAAGAGAAGCCTCCAGAAATAAAAGAAATGAAAAGAGGAATGAGGAGGAGGGACCAAATACTTCTATTTATAAATCAAGACCCAACAAGATCAATGCCAAGAAAAAAAAAAGTGATCCGTTATTGGTAACTGAGGGGAGCAAGAAAACTCCTGTTCAAGTGAAGAAGAAGCACATGCTCTCAATCCCTTCCTCTCGCAAAAAGTAAGAGGCTTGGGGCATAGGGGCAAATAATGAGCCCGAAATTAACTGGGTCAAGCCCAATAAACAAGGGAGTCCAAATCAACTAGGTCAGGCCCATAGGGAGATCGAGATGCCAGTGCCCAAGGAGGCCACCCCAAGGGGACCCTTGCCTCTTCTCTGCTCCACACTCTCTCTTCCTCAAACACCGCCTCAGTTATATGCTCCTCGCCTTGTCAATCCAATCTAGCTCAGGATCTTCCTCTGAAAGAATAGGAGCATGAGAGAAAGAATATCGGAATACGCATTACAAAGATCTAATCCTACCATAACTGTACTTACTAAAAAGTAGTAACCGCCTCACCAAACTTATATAATGTAAGCCCTTTTCACATAAACATCACCTTAAAACCTCTACACACCTCTCTACACATAATGCTCCTCTCTCCCAAAGCATTGTAATTTTCCTAGAGAATACTCTCTGGTGACTTTTATTCATTAATAAAAAACACCGGTGATGAGTGGGTTTTATAGCTACGAATTGAGTATTTTTCGGCGTGATGAAATTGTAAGTTTTCAATTATTTTATGTTCCATTTTATTTGTTTTGTGTGTTTTGATGTTATTTAGTATGAATTATCATTTAGAAGAAAACAAGATCATTTGGAAGGAAACAAGGTCAATTTAGAGCTTAAGTATTTAATTTTTGAAGGCTAAGCAACAAGGGAGCTGAAGGCTTAAAAAAGAGCCAGCACAAACCCAACACCTTTTCAGCTCCCCTGCGCCCACACCCTATCCATTCATAGCCTTTTCAAAGCCTTTCCAGTGCCTAGGCACTTGTGTTAGCTCTGGGCGTGAATTTTAACTTATTTTTGACCCGAAATTGAACACTAATGATTCATATATGCTAGGGTTTGAGTTGGGACTGATATATACTGATTTTGGGGGCTACAAACATAAGAAAAGACCAAGGATTAAAATAAAATTGAAGACAATGATCGAAAGAAGTGACATGAAGAAGATTGGACTTGAAAGCTAGAGAAGGATTGAAGATTGGAACTAAGTTTTCATTCTTTTCTCTTAATTTTACTTCTTGATTTTCTGAGATATTGTTTAATTTGAGAATGATTTTTTTCAATTACATTATGAACAAAATTCTTACTAAGATTGCAACAAAACCTGATGTTTAATTAAATTGATCTACTCTCGTTTCTAGTTTTATTGATCATACATGAGTTGTTTGTCATATTTTGTGCTTAATATATGAATGTGTGGTCAATAATTAATTTGAAACCTAGATAAAATTGGAAGATGAATTATAGGTTTGGATCTGAATATTATGACATGCGTCTGGTTAATTCTTCTTAAGATTGAATTGTTGGGTTTGCATAAAGGATAGGAATATACATATATGTCGTGTGTAACTATTATGAGACTATGAACTTAATGAATCTATTCCAAATTATTTTACATAGAAATATAGTAATTTAGTTGGGATAGATATTTTTATCTAACTATCGAAAAAAATTGGATAAATAACTTTGATTTCTCAGTTAACAACTTGTTTTGATCAGTTACTGGAAAGAAAGTTAGAAAGGTTATACAAAGTATTAGGGGAAGTTGTAATCTTAACTTCTTTTATCCAGTAAATTCAACACTTAATTATTAAGTTTAGATTTAATTTTAAACTAGTAATTCCATATTCTAATTTCAATTGTTTAAATAAAATTGAATTGATATAAAGTTAGTACTTGGATATTATTAGTAATAATTCTCCGTGGGAACGGTACTCTACTTATCACTTTATTACTTGTTGATCGTGTATACTTGCACGTAAATTGTCAATATCAAATTTGGACAACAAGTTTTTGGCGCCATTGCTGGGGAATTATTCTAGTAACTATTTCAATATTAATTTCAATCAATTTGATCTTAGTTTAAATTTATTTAACTTTTTGTTTTAATTTCTTTCGCAAGTACTGTTGAATTTTGTATGCAAACACGATCTACAGGTCAGGAGCTATTAATGTACGAAGACGAAATAGAATGAAGGCTCCAAAATTTGCAAAAGCATTGTCAAGAAGTAAACAACCAAGAAGCTATGGCTGAAGATAAACAGAAATCGTTAAGGGATTATGCTATGTCACTTGTTATAGAAATACAATCAAGCATTCAAAGCCCTGCAATTCAAGCAAATAGTTTCGAGATCAAGCTGGGTACCATCTAAATGATTCAGAATTCAGTGCAGTTTGGGGGTTTGCCTAACGATAACCCAAACGATCATTTGGTGAATTTTCTGGAGATTTGTGACACGTTCAAATACAATGGAATTTTTGAAGATGCAATTAGACTCCAACTTTTTTCTTTCAAACTTCATGATAAGGCAAAGAGTTGGTTGCATTCATTGCCGCCTGATTTTATTACTATATGGATAGATTTAGCTCAAAATTTTTTAACTAAATTCTTTCCACCTGCAAGGATGAGGAACGATTTCACACCATTCGCACAACATGATTCTGAGACTGTATATGAAACTGGGAGCAATTCTAGGACTTACTCCGAAAATGCCCTCACCATGGTATTTCTAATTGATTGCAAGTTTAAACATTCTACAACGGGTTGTTTAGTGCTACTCGGACTAGTATCGATGCAGCTGCAAGTGGAGTATTGATGAAAATTTTTTTTGATAAAGCTTATGAGTTATTGGAAACAATGGCTGTCAACAATTATCAGTGGCCCTCTCCAATGATCAATCAGCAAAAGGTAGCTGAGATTTATGAAGTTGATGCGGTTATTGCATTGGCTGTACAGGTTGCTACATTGACAAAGAAGATTGATGCTTTAGGGGTGTAGCCTATTCAGAGTGTGGCAGTTGTTTGTGAATTTTGTGCCGAGAACCATCCATGCAATCAATGTGCAATTAGTTCAGAGTCGGTACAATACGTTGGTAACTTCAACAGACAGCAACATAACAATAATTTCAACAATTATAACCCTGGTTGGAGGACTCATCCGAACTTTTCTTGGAATAATAATCAAGCCCAAACTTCTGCTCCAACACAATCATACCCACTAGGCTTTAAGAATCAAGTTCCACCACAGCAGAAAAAGAAGTCAAATTTGGAGGAGCTGCTTTCCAGGTACATAGCACAGAATAAGACAAGGATCAATCTAGATGTATCAATCTGAAATTTGGAAAATCAAATGGGTCAACTTGCTACCACCATTAACAACTGATCTCAAGGCACTCTACCTAGTGATATAGAAATCAATCCTAAGAGGGAAGGTAAGGAGCACTGCAATGTTATTACATAACGAAGCGGAAAAGAGTTACCTGAAGTTGTTGGTGGAACTCTAAAACAATCACATGGAGATGATAGTGAGGGTGAAGAAAAGAATAGCAAGAATGTGAATCATGGAAAGGATGAAGAAGATCCAGTTATAACTTCTAATAGTGGTAATCCGAGAAATATTACACCTCTCGTGTCGTTTCCACAATGTTTGCAGAAACAGAAGTGGGATAAGCAGTTCTTTAAATTCATGGAAGTGTTTAAGAAACTCCAAATAAATATCCCTTTCGCATAAGTAGTGGAGCAAATGCTTAACTATGTGAAATTTTTGGAGGAAATTTTGTCAAAGAAGAGAAAACTATGCGATTTTAAGACAATTGCACTTATGGAAGGAGTGCAGTGCTATTCTTCAAAAGAAGCTACCACAAAAGCTTAAAGATCCGGGTAGCTTTACAATTCCATGCACAACAGGCGGACAATTTTTCAGGAAAGCATTATGTGATTTGGGAGCTAGTATTAACTTAATGTCACTCTCAATTTATCAGCAATTGGGTTTAAAGGAAGCAAAACCTACTAATGTTACATTGCAGTTTGCAGATAGATCACTCACTTATCCAAGAGACATAGTTGAGGACGTTCTAGTAATAGCAGATAAGTTCATTTTTTCCGCTGATTTCATAGTCTTAGATTGTGAGGAAGATAGAGAAATATCTATTATTCTTGGGGGACCATTCTTAGCAATGGGGAGAACACTTATCGATGTACAAAAAGGTGAGCTAACTATGTGAATCCAAGATCAAGAGGTCAAATTCATTGTATTTTCAGCTATGAAATTTCCAAAGGAACCGAAATAATGTTTTCGGGTTGATTTGGTGGAAGATGAAGTGAATAAGGTATTCGTAGGAAGTTGTACTTCAGATCCACTTGAGAATGTCAAGCTATATAAAGAGGAGATGCTCCCACATGGAGCAAACGAAGTTGAGGAAGCTAACTCGAAGAGAACTTTCAAGGTGAATGGGAAGAGACTGAAGCAATATTAGGTCGGCGACATTGATCATGAAAATACCTCAATTACCCATGTCGACCCTGGATGAAACATGATGTAGTCAGGCTGAAGACTATAAAACAAGTGCTAATTGGGAGGCAACCCAAATTTAGTTTCTAAGTTTTATTTTATTTTATTTTAATTTTAATTTTTATAAGAAAAAATGTAGTTAGTTAGTTAGTGCATTTTAATTGGTATGTCAATTGCTTGCAGGTCCCAAGGATTGGACATAAAGTTGGAGCACACACAAAGCCTTAATAGGAGCCAAGTCTCAGCGGAGTCCTCTGTCTTAATTTTTTCAACTTTATACATTGAGGATAATGTTTAGTTTAAGTTTGGGGGTGTTTTATTGTTTGCATTTACATTAGTAGGTATGCATTCTTGTTTGCATTTGCATTAGTGGGTATGCATTTAGATAACATGTTTGCATGTAGATTACATGTTTTAGTACGACTTGAGCAAGGGTTGATTGAATTTGATCATGGCCAATGATGAATGGAATTAATTGTCAATTTAAGGAAAATTGATGAACATGTTGAGTCTGTAGTTTGACATACTAGTTGGTTTTGCTCTGTTTGTGATCTTTTCATTCATGAGCACATATTCATCTGTTTGATTAGTTATTATTTAGATAATTTATTTGGTTAAATGTTTGTGGGAGATATCATTGAAACTTTAGAAAACTTATCTAAGCATTATTCAAAGAAAATTGAGGTATTCATATAAGTTTGGGGAAAATCTTGGTTATGATGGGTTGGTATAGAAAAAAATAACAAGTGAGTTTTTGAAAATTATTTTGATTTGACCCTTTATGAGTTAGATGAAAAAAAAAAGAACAGGAAAACAAGAAACAAGAAAGGGGGCATGTGGTGAGTAGAGATGGAGCGTAAAACGCAATCACTCATAAACACATGTTAAGAATGAGATAGAGCATAAAATGCACTCGTTCAAAAAAAGGCGAGATGGAGCGTAAAACACACTCGCTCAATAGGAGGTGAGATGGAGGATAAAATGTACGCACCAAACGAGTGGAAAAGAGCAAAAAAAAAGTGAGAAAAAAAAAAATCTTTTGACCTTCTAGTTATATGGTTGCCTATTAAGCGGAGGTTGATGTGAAACGTAAGTTTATAGAATTGATATTAAGTATCTTCTATGAAGCATTTAATTACATAAATGTATTTGGGTGATGACTAGCTAGATAGTTTGGATATGTACATGTATTTAAAAGGTCATGAACGAATGTAAAACTAAAGAGTATGTTAAGTTGATAGACTTTGTACTGTTTTGAAGTTTTTCATGAATTATTATTTTTAATAACTTTTTAGGGTCATTATTCAAATTCATATTGATCCATTGTTTGAGTAGCTGGTTGTTAGGGTTAATTTTTGTGATTTTTGTTCTTAGTATTTTGTTTTAGGATAAGCAAAGATTTAAATTTGGAGGTATTTGATGAGTGTGCTTTATACCTACGAATTTAGTATTTTCGGCTTGATGAAATAATAAGTTTTCAATTATCTTATATTCCTTTCTATTTGTTTTGTATGTTTTGATGTTATTTGGTAGGAATCATCATTTGGAAAGAAACAAAATCATGTGGAACGAAACAAGGTCAATTTGGAGCCTAAGTATTGGATTTTTTAAGGCTAAACAACAAGGGAGTTGAAGGCTTAAAAAAGAGCCAGCGCAGACCCAGCGCCTTTTCAGCACCCCTGCGCCCACATACTGTACATTCAGCGCCTTTCCAGTGTCTATGCGCTTGTGTTGGCTGTAGACACGAATTTTGACTTATTTTTAACCCAAAATTGAACCCTAATGTTGCATATATGCTAGGGTTTGAGTTGGGACTGATATAAACTAATTTTGGGGGCTGCTAACATAAGAAAAGACAAAGGATTAAAAGAAAATTGAAGATAAGGATCGAAGGAAGCAACACAAAGAAGATTGGACTTAAAGGCTAGAGAAGGATTGAAGATTACAACTAAGTTTTCATTATTTTCTCTTAATTTTACTTCTAATTTTCTGAGATGTTGTTTAATTTGAGAATGATGATTTTCAATGAACTAAATTCTTATTAAGATTGCAACAAAACCTGATGTTTAGTTAAATTGATTTATTCTTGTTTCTAGTTTTATTGATCATACATGAGTTGTTTGTCATATTTTGTGCTTAATATATGATTATGTTGCCAAAAATTAATTTGATAACCTAGATGAAATTGAAAGATAAATTCTAGGTTTAGATCTGAATATTATGACATGCATCTGGTTAATTTTTCTTAGGATTGAATTGCTAGGTTTGTGTATAGGATAGGAATATACCTATATGTCGTGTGTAACTATTATGAAACTCTGAACTTAATGAATCTATTCCAAATTATTTTACATAGGAATATAGTAATTTAGTTGGGATAAATATTTTTATTTAACTAACGGAAGAAGTTTGATAAATAACTTTGAGTTCTCAGTTAACAACTTGTTTTGATCAACTAACTAGAAAGAGAATTAGAAAGGTTTATACGAAGCATTAGGGAAAGTTGTAATATTAACTTCTTTTATCTGGTAAATTTAACCCTTAATTATTAAGTTTAGATTTAATTTTAAATTAGTAATTCCATAGTCTAATTTCAATTGTTTAAATAAAATTGAATTGATATAAAGTTAGTACTTGGATATTATTAGCAATAATTTTTCATGGGAACGATACTCTATTTATCACTTTATTACTTGTTGATCGTGTATACTTGCACGTAAATTATCAATATCAAATTCGGACAACAACCGACCACCGCTACCGTTCTCGAGAGTAGAGTTGATCACCCGAACCGAACCACTATAAATCTTTCTGTTGACTCTTATTAACCATTCTGCCATTGATCATCTTATTTATTGCTCATTAATTGCACCCTTACATATACTCGACTGTTGATTTTACGCAGTACCAATCTGTGCATCATCAATTTTCACTACCCATCTCTCCCCTTGGCTCTCGTCTAAAATCCACGGATCAATCAAGTTTTCTCTTGAACAACCTTTTTCATACAAAGGACTTTTCAAGGAGCGAAGAAACCAAAGGCTTTTTCTCACACCTAGACATGGGAAAAGAAACGGGCTTCATCCACAACTGGGTTGAGGTTGCACCAGCCCCTCTCATTCACGTCTAAAACCTTCAAATGCTCCCAAATTGGACACCATTGCTGAAGAAGGATCTGAGAGTTTTGATTTTGTACACAAGGTGTTGTTTCTTCTTCCTGTGTTCCTTTCTTTTATGTCCTATCTGATGATTAACAGATATGCCATTGTTTGATGTTGGGGAGTTTCCAAGACACCACCGGAAGGACCAACAAAACCAGAAATATAGACAAATGGCATCCAGTTTATGGGACTTTCGTAATTAGAGGGTCTGAGAAAGGTCAGATGGACATGCCATGCTAAGAGATTTTTTTCCATTTTTCAAACTTAGGATGTCTATGTCACAATGGAACGATTGTGTTGTTGCGCCGAAGCCCAAGAAAGGCCACTCTGAAGAAGAATCTGTAAGGTTGATATGCACAAAAATTATGTGGTGCATTGATCTGCCATTGTATATAGACGCAACTGTTAAAGGGTCTTGAAATTTTAACATTGTGCACAAGAAATTGCTTGTATGTTCTTTCTGTGTAAATCATGATAAAGGATATGAGTAATTGGAATACTATAATGGAGAGTATAATGTGATTCAATTTGTCAGGACAGGTTAGATGGAAACATCTTAGAGTTATTATGATGAGGTTTAAGTTCAACTCTTGCCCCAGTTTATTGTATGTGCTCTTGATTGCACGCGTTCGAATGCCGGTTGTTTGGCCATGAGTCTAAAGAGTACGTAGTTGTGACAGTTCTCTTTTATTAAAAAATATTTGGTGAATCAGACTCTGAAATATTCATACCATAGTAATCATATGAGTATAATGTCAAAATTTTAATCCAGTGCACTCCGCTCTACACAATTACCGATGAAGATCAAATTGAAGAATAAGTCCCTCGCCACTTATACAACTTGCATTGCCTTTGCAGTTTTCATTTAACGAACTTGTGGACTCATCAGTTAGCCACATATTGGAGAATGTTTTTTACGTGAAAAAAGAAGCATCTATCTAATATTACATGTAATTAAGAAGTTGAAATATCAACTTATAAACGGATAACAACGGTCAAGATTGATTCAATTTTTATCTACTTTGATTCAATGGTGCAAAATTCTTTTCAAATTATTTTCCTCCTCAAAAATATTATTTTCTCTACATAACCCCCAATCAATTAGAGTTATTTACCACAATGCAATAACTTTTAAACTTTATTACCAATTTAGCTATGACATTTCTGAACTTTTAAAACCGGAGTCAATAACTTTGCTTTTGTTTGAAAATGTGGTCAATAACACCACTTTTAAATAAAAAATGTGATCAGTAGTTTCAGTGATCGCATATAAAAATCATGAAAAGTGTGTTTAGTAAACACACTTTTCAGAAAAAGCGTGTTTATAAATATAATTTTCACCTATTGCCCGCAATATTTAGTTGTAACCATAATAGATGAAAAGTGTGAAAAGCATGTTTACTAAACACATTTTTGTTTTGTTTTTGCTTAATAGAATGTTTTTTTTTCGCTCTTACTTAATAGCGTGTTTAGTAAACAAACTTTTTACCCGTTGCCCACAAAATTTTCGTATTTAGATATATTTTTTATTCAAAAGCGGAGTTGTTGACTCCTCTTTCTAAAAAAAGTGAGATTATTGAATCTACATTGTAATGAAAACAGAATTGTTGAATCCACTTTTAAATAGTATCATAGTTTAATAAATAAGTTTAAAAATGTTGTAAATCAATAATAAAGTTTAAAATTTGCCACATTATTGTAAACCTCTTGAATCCACTTTTAAATAGTATTGTTGTTTGATAAATAAGTTTAAAAATGTCGTAATCGTTAATAAAGTTTAAAATTTGCCACATTATTGTAAGCCTCTTTTCTCTCTCCCCTAGCTCTCTCTTAAAAAAAAGAAAATAATATAAATTATTATTAAAAATATAAATATTACCCAATCAATAATCATTTCTTTATACGACGAAGTGTCTACAATCACAGGTCATTGCTAACAGTTTAATATTCATCTTAGCATATTAATAATACATTTACATACATAATTGGTGTACATAAATTGTAGATTTTTTTTTCTTTTTTTTTTTTGGGTGGGAGGGGGGGTCATGCATTGCAAATTTAGAAAGATGAATAATGTAGTTAATTTTTGCTCATTTATCTAATAATAAGTCTGACTTGAGTGTTTCTATGGCTTTTATGAAACTTGCTTCAACAAAATTTCAAACACTCACGTTTACCGTTGACCACTTTCTAAGGCTATTTCTTATTTTTAGTATTAAAACTACACAGAGATATGTATATATATGTATCTAACTGCTCCCTAACTCAAATTTCTCTTCGGCTTTCTCCAGAAAACCCATTAAATCATTAAGCTTCCTATTCAGCAACCCTTCGATTTAAAGGCCTTTTGCAGCAGAGGATGTAAAACGTCCCTTCCATTACCTTTTTTCTTTGTTTGGTCAAACCCTTCTATTACTAAGGAAATAAATGGGCTCCAAGCATAATTGGGTGGAGGTTGCACCAGCACCTCTCGTTTCTCCTCAAAAAACTTCAAATGCCCCTAAATTGGAGACCATTGTTGAAGAGTGGTCAGAGAGCTTTGATGATGTGCACAAGAAGGCATTGTACATTCTTTCTGTTTTTATTTGCTTTATGTCCTACATGCTCGTTAATAGGTATGCTACAGTATAATGGTTAGAATTTACTATATATCCGCAAATTATTATTACAATTATATAGAATTCGTGTCCCAAGATCCAATGTCACTTTCACAACTATCTCCCATAAAAACTTGCCCAAAGGAATATGTCTGTCACACCAAATTCCTGGATCCGTCCCTGCACAAAGTTGTAAACCCGTCTAAGTGAGAGGCAGAGAGAATCATAAGGGCTCTTTTGATAAAGAGGAAATGGCAATGGAGATGGGATACATGCAAACTTGGGTTGACATGGCACTGAACCTGCTCATATGTACCATAAAACATGTTCCAATTCTACAGGAGAGGCCTATGTTGAAGAATGATGCAAAATTTCTACATGAAATGCACAAATTGGTTACAGTAATTGATGTAGAGAACAATGCCTCACAAGAGGGATGGTGCTGTGTTGTCCGAAAACTGCAGTGGAGAAATTGAAAATTTGTGAAAGGGTTGATTGGTTCTTATGTTGAGACCTGCGCGACAATGACCCCATCCTGCCTGAAAAAAAGAAATTAGTTGCAATTGAAATGTATGAAATTGTTATTTGGTTCCCAAGTATAGATATTTTCAATTTGTCCCTTCCATTTTGAAGTTCTTGGTTTTGTAACTTTGTTGAATAGAAGAGGTTTTTGCAAGGTTGTTTTAATTTCCTATCCCACCCCGTCGCAGCCTATGTTCAGGTTGATGTGGATTCAACTCCTTATCATCTCCCTCCTGTATAACCACTGCATTACAACTGTGGCAACATGAAGGCCATGAAAATGCTACATCATTCAAGAGATACCTTGGGTGTGGAGCTTTCAGTTGGCAGGGAATACTGTAAAACCATTGCTCCAGATATCTCTCTTTGACTAATGATGAGTGTGTGTGTGTGTGTGTGAGAGAGAGAGAGAGAGATCCCCTTTGATTTACGTGTGGAGGGACTGTTTCCACGAACACCTTTGCCATATGTAATTTATGTTTCTTCCCTTTCCCAAATGACAAATTTCCACGAACTATTCTTCCAACTTCCTTTAGAGGGATCTTCACATTTCTTTCTACTAATTGATTTTGGAAGGTTCTTCAGTGTATGATTCATAAAAAAATTGGTACTTGTGAGATGGTTCAACTTCAAAGACCTACAAACCTATTTTGCTAGCAAATACTCTATGTAAAGATAAATAGGTTGTAGGTCATTTGTGCCCAGTGCACAAGACCTCCACCTATAGTAGACGCCGATGAACGGTAACCGATAAGTAGCCTTATCTCTAGTTTGGAGAGGTTGACAATTTCTTAAAATGGCAGAGGTCGTCTAGAAGAAACACAAATTATATGGTGGCCACTTGGGATATTTCTAGTTTTTCAGGATTTCCCTAGGGGTTTCAGTAAAGGGGGGAGGAAAAACTTCTGGTCGTCTTCTTAACTCTATCTGTGTAAGACGGATGGATATAAATCACACGATTTTCAACAAAAATTGAGAAATCATGGATAGGATCCATATTTTGCTTCTCCTTGGGTACTTATAACCAATTAACCATCTAGAGACTGCTCGACAGTTCTTGCATTTGATCATAAAGGTAAAGAGAACAAAATAAACATAAACTTCAGAATCTCCTTCATAGGGCAAATTTTCTTTAACTTTGATCTTGCTCTCTAGGGAAACTAAGACGACTTAGGTGCACCAGAGATCTAAAAAGTCAACTTGTTTTCGCCATGATAGGTAAAAGTCTATGCCTATTGTTTGGTCTTTCAGAGGCCTATTATATGGCTCCTTACAATTTCCTCAAAAGCAGACTTGTAGTGCTGATTTGTAGACAGAAAGTGAAGACTGGAACTCTTAAACATATGCACATCATTTGAAGTAATCCTAGGACCTCTGAATGAAGTTCCAGTCAAAGTGGATTGGATCCATGTAAGTGTGAACAAGCTGATTTACTGTTCCAGAAAAGAGTACTCATTAAAGAAAGCTTCAAACAAGAGTTGAATATGTGTGGTCAAGACATTTCAAGATTGATTTTCAGCTATCATTTCTTTTTCTTTTTGTGTAGGAGGGAAAAATAATTCCTTTCTAGTAGTGCCTTGGTTTTCTATATTAGTATGTGTCATAGCTAAAGACTAAATACTAAATATAAAGAAATCTAAAGAAGAAATATTCCGATCAAGGAAACTCGCAAATCCAAGGAGTACAATGCTAACATAACATATCACTGAAGGGTTATTACTTTTATCAACAAATTCTTAGCCAATATGATTTTGCATTGGAAAAATATATTTTCCCAGCTCGTAGTAAGACAAATTGTTGAAACCATAGTCTACACAAAACTTCAGCTCCAAAAAAGATGTCATGTGTTTCTTCATTTGTGGAAAAACAAGGAATTAAACAAATAAAATGATTCAATACCAACATTTTCAGCCAAGCTTATAAGATTGCTGTTCTTAAGATTTCCGATGTAGCATTCCATGATTATGCAGAGATACCAAGAAATTATGCTGGCAGCCCGGTATGGAAACATAGGAAGGCTTACCTTGGATTTTTCACATGAAGCAACATGAAGGCAAAGGCGATGAAAATAGAAGAAGAGCCAACATAAACATAGGCCATCCCGAGGAAGTCATTCTTTCCTCCCAACCAGCTTGCTGTTGAAAGAACAAGCTTTTTCTTCCCGCCAAAACTGTAAGTGTTGTAGTTGTTTAAGAGTTCTACTCTGACAACATCATCCACATCTAAATCTTCTTCAATTCTCCCATATGACTTCCGAAAACTTGGGAGAGCAGCAGTACGCATCCATACAATGAGATCCTCTTGATCGCTTAGCTGATTGATGTCATGCATCCCAAACCACCAAGAACGGAAGAAGAAGGAAAAGTATAAGTATAACAAGGAAAAATAGTCAATACTCAAGTTTAGGCCCAAGAATGTTGAATAAGAGACGTAATTGCACAAGAGTTCATGCCTGCCTCATTCTATTAATGGAGCACATGCAGGGATTGGGACACACCTAGGAGCTATAAGATTTTTGTCAAATAATTGTAATAATATTGAACAGATCTAAAGGAGCATGTATTATTCACTGCTTTGAGGCTGCAATTCATAAAATTTTTAATTACTGTTGCCCTATGCCCTTGCAAATGAATCTTAAAAATAGAGGACATGACAGTTCACTCCCATGATCAGTTGGTTTCAACTCTCACATTGTATTACTAGCACTGCATCTAAGCATTTAACTTATTCTTGTCCACCTAGAGAATGAAAATCTCAGGAAACTTTATGCTTTTACAATTAATTATTTTCCATCAATAATATTTTACCAAATCACAAAAGTCACAGCAGGAGTTTGCAGCATTAGGGCAGGAAATATAGGCGACGATTTAGTGGTGACCTTCAGCAAGAAGGGTGATTACAACAAGGTACTGTGGTCACAAATTGGTATAACCATGTTCAAAAATCATGGGAGCCCATATGACAAGCGTAGGGAGGGAGGAAGCGAGGGAGGCCAGGGAGGGAGAGAAGGGGTAACTTAAAAAAGAAAATTTTCATAAAGTAATTAACTTTATTGGACTTATTTTTAAATTTATACCAAAGATTTTCCAAATAGGCATCACAGCACAGCAGGTACAATCATTCTATTCATGTGCTCTGAGTGAATAAAAGAAACCAAGAGGAATGGCAAATAGTTATCTACTTAAGTTTAGAAACATGTAGAAATCGTAGTGGTTGGGCTAGGAAGTTACAACAGATTTAGAGTGTCTTTAAAGGGAAATGAATCAAATTATCAAAATTCTTGAATAACAAAAACAAGTGGATTGAATCATAATAAAATTACAGATGTTACGAATATCGAAAAAGAGGTTGAGATTACAAAAACACATAAAAAGTGTTTGTGAAGTTTATACGATAGGCATGAGTCAAACTATAAGGGGTCAAATGGAGTTGGGTGTAACCATGTCATGGAGGGAGGCGGAGTGTGATAGGTGCCACATGACATAGAGAGAGAAAGGGGCCCCAGGGGAGGGGAGGGGGGGATAATGCAACTGACATAAGGGAAAAAGTCTCAACTGAAAAAAAAAAAAAGAAGGAAAAAGAAGACAGAGAGGTATGCCACACTGTCATATGGCAGAACATCCCCAGCATAACACACTATACAGGGTAGATAGGTGTACTGCCTCTAAGATTATAACGACATAGAAACTACGAAAGAGCATAATTAGACCCTGGAAATTATAATCACTTACGGCAATAGTTGGATCTAGATTTCCACCACCAATCAAGGTCCCATTCTGAAAATTGAAGGGATATACATGCTTCCCAAATTTGTGATCACGGTCACTTTTCCATGCAATGTTCTTCCTGCTGACCTTCAATTCTTCGGTCCCACGGAAGAATGCGTACGTGTCATTAAACAAACTCCATGCAATCAATCCACAAGGGACAATTGGGAGACCATTGTTTGACTCTTCAGGTCTACAGGAACTTGTGTCATTGTACTTCAATCCATGTAAGAGCTGATGATCGCTCCTACTTTTGACATACCTGAAGTGAATGCACAAGGCCGAATCAATATATACTCATACACAAAAAATTAGTTTCCTAATAAAACGAAAATGAAGAGAGAAAATAAAAAACATGGGAACCCATGAACTTGGCAACATATAGGTTCATGATATCCATTAAAGTACAAGAAATACTGATAGATATACAATGACAGTGCTCACAGATGAACTCAGGGCAGGGGCAGTAGTAGCCCATCAAGACCCTTATATTGAAAAAAGCCCAAAATTATTAATGAAGGATGCAAAAATAAAAAAAATGACCATGGAAGAACATAATTTTAGAAGAAAGAGTGAACAGAAAGGAGCAATTAATGATGTATCAATGCAATAGGAATGACAAGAGAAAAATTTCTGACCGTCGGTGATTTTGATAGTAATTGTCGAGCTGGTAGTAGATGTAGATTGGAGCTTTCATGTGTTTGTGCACCTACAAAGCAGTTGTAAACAAAATGCACAAATGCCACAAAAAAAAAGAAAAGAAATTTGAGAAAGAGTTCCTTTATTTAAGTAATTCATGTATCTAACGGATTAGTCTCTCAAAGATAGATTCAGGAGGATACTGCCCACTCATGCAGAAAACAACATAGTATGCATGGTCTGCCCAAAGAGTTTTACTAGGTGAACCCTGATGCCTGGGTTCAATGTCAAAGCATGCGCCTCCTCACTATGGGAACATGACCAGGCGTGGTCCTCTTTCGAATGTGACAGAAAAAATTAATCAAAATGTGAAACTGGTATGAAGTGCAAGAAGGTTACCCGTTCACAACGTCGAATAGAAGAGAATGATGGGGCATCCTGAACTTTTTTATATTCCTCTATAACTTCTTGATAATACCACTTGTAAGGAAAGTGAAGTACAATCATTTTCTGGCCATGCAAAGTTCAAGTCCGAATATCTTTTTCTTCCGAAAGTAGTTCAAGTTGGAATATCTATTTTAATTATATTGCCAATTCCTAATGCATGAAATATGCACATCTAGAACAAATAGACCAACAGCTATATTTGCGGGCATTTTTCTTGTCCTACAAATTACAATTGAAAATTATGGGACAGAGATGAAGATTGCATGTCCAAGTGTAACAACAGTTGGGAATGAAAAAATTATGAATCTGGACAGACAACCACACCTTTGCACACCTTGTGTGTATATGACATGTATAAAAAGCTTAGAAAGCCCTGTAGACCTGCACCTAGGGTTTTCTTTACAAACTACTACATGCAATTGATTTCAAGAGAAAGCACATTATAATGCTGTGCGTCATCTACTCCAACATAATGGTAAAAACACAAGTCTCTGTTCAGGTGGTCAAACTTTACATACTTACAATAACCATATGGTTTGAATGTCAAGAGAATTAGGAGCGTCAAATGTGTTTTGTCATTAAGAAGACAGCCATCCATTGCAGTGTTACAAATTTGAAATATTAATGATAGCAAAACCATTGGATAAGGTCCTCTTTCAATGATTCAGTGTGTTTCATAAACGAGAATTGTTTTAGTTGTTAACCATAGACCTGCTTAGAATGAATGACAAACCAAAACAAATTATCACCTTTAGGAACCGAAAACACTTTTTGGGAATTGAGCTATCCTTGATATATGCCACCTTATTGTTTTTAAATGGATCTGGTATACAGTCAGTATCATAACTGTCCACGATTTCCACAACCTACAAATGAAAAGTGACATGAATCTTAGGTGTCAAAACAAAATTAACATTGGCTTCTTTTGAAGGAAGAAAAATCAACGTGCTAATGGATCAACTATTTAATAAGCAGATACCAAACTTACACTCTGTGATGCTTGAAGACAAACAAGTCCAACTGGAATAAAAATGATGCCAACCAGAAAAAATGACGTAATGACCTGTAAAGAAGAAAACTTGTCTTAAAGCACACAAAATACTTAACAAGTTCAGGAAGATTCATAAAGGAATTCTTTTGTTCATGTACTCACCGATGCTGGTGTCATGACAGGTTTACACGCTGGTAGACTTTGTTGAGTGAACTGATATATAGCTGCAAACCCCCAAAATATCTATTCATCGATAACAATTATGCCAAACTATTTTCAGAATGAAAAAGAATAAATCTAAATGGTATCAAACTGTCAACAAACAAGTACAAAATGATGAAAGAAAACTAGGACAATGATGACAAAAAGGGCAAACAAATATGGCTTGAGAGTCATGAAATGGGGCCATTGAAAGGAAAAAAGATATGATTACACAAAGCAGTCCGGAAAAAATATCAAAAGCAGAAAAACTTGAAGGATGGCATGCATCACCAGAGTTTCTAAATGGTATCAAACTGTCAACAAACTAGTACGACATGACAAAAGAAAACTAGGACAACGACGACAAAAAGGGCAAACAAATATGGCTTGAGAGTCATGAAATGGGGCCATTGAAAGGAAAAAAGATATGACTACACAAAGCAGTCCAGAAAAAATATCAAAAGCAGAAGAACCTGAAGCATGGCATGCCTCACAAGAGTTTGGACTGTGTGTGGAGGAAACTGATTCAGAGATTGAACAATAAAATAACTAAATAATGGAGCTCATCCAAGTGAAATGCAAGATTAATCGATTGATATTTGATACCAGAAAACATCATTTGCATGCAACTGAAGTGTAGTAACAGTCAGGCATGACAAGGGAAAACTCTACATGCCAAGGGATTTTCACAAGTACAATCTATTTTTTGTTTAAGGTTCAAGAGCTCCCCCCCCCCCGCGCCCCCCCTTTCTTTTTTTTCACTTTCTCACTTTAAAGGAGGAAACAAAAAAGGTGAGCAAGTAGATGACAAGATCAGAGGATGTTCTTAATATGCCTATCAGGATTTTGGGAAAAGGGACATGAGATTGAGATCAGATACTTGAAGCAAATGTTTTTATTTTGATTATTTTTGAAGGAGATGATTGTCCTCTTTACTAGTTCCAGGTCAGAGGAATGTTATGGTTTAAATAGATGATGTGGTAGCAAAGCAACATGGACGTGAAGGATAGAATTAGTTGTATATTCTCACATCAACAGAGCTACTCTCTGTTGCAGGGTAGCCCCTGGTGGGAAAGTAATACCCACCTTCTCGTACTTTGTATCTAGAACATTATAGTTCAAAGTCGCGGTATCAACCATTAACTCGGAGGACATTAATATATATCAATTTCGACGTCGCCGCATGGTTTTGGCCGATATGCAAAAAAACACTACATATAAGACTCAAAAAACTTCAGCAAAAAATAATGCAAATTTTAAAACGGTGTAAACAACATCATTGATGCATCATATGACCAAAATACATTCCCTAAAAAATTAAACATAGTGAAAATAAAATATAAAGATGCTACCAAAATTATTTATCATCATCCGTGTTCACATTAAACAATTAAGAGCAAGCCCATTCGAAAATTAATGAGTAGAAATTATTAAAAATTTGTTAAAGTAGGAATTGCACTTAAGTCTAAATTTTTTAGAAGTTAGAAATATTATTTAATTTTTATTTCTATTTATTATTCAATTTTAAAAATTTTCTAGAATGTAGAAATACATAAAAATATAATTATGAATCCATAAATTATACACTTTGTTATGCACCCAAAATAATAACAAAAAATAATCTTAAAAAAAGGAACCCTAGAGACCAAAAAAAGAAAAGAAGAAAGATGACTCTAGAGACTACAAAAAAAAAAAAGAAAAAGAAAAAGAAAGGATACTTTTAAGTTTTAATAGGCATAGCCTTATATCTGGAGTAGTCCTCACGTTTACGATGTGCACACACACACACACACAAAGAGGGAGAGGGGCAGAGGGAACCTGAGAGACGAAAAGAGAGATAGAGAGAAACTAAGAGATCAATCATCTCAAATAAAGATGAAGATGGATCTAAGTTGTTGCTTGGATGACGACGACAAAAAAGAAGAAAAGGGGCCTTTCTGTCGATTTTGCAAGTTTGCTTTGCTTTTTTTTTTTTTTTTCCAATCTTCTTCCTCTTCTGTATTTATAGTTACAAAAGAGGGTGTATTTGCATGTGATTCCTCCAATTTAAGGTTTGAAAATTTCAAATTCTCATGTGGGCCAGATTTCTATGATTTTAGGTCTAATTTTTTCTTTAATACTTATCATTCCTTTTATGTTTAGCTGTTTCTTATGCCTTTTGCAATTTGTCTAGGATTTTGGAGATTTTGCAAAAGATTCACTCCATACCAAGCCAATATCATTACAAATCGTCTCAAGTTGACCCAATATAACTCCGAGTTAGGCCAATACCGTTGAGTTGTATCCAAGTCACTATTGATTCAAGTGAAAATTGTGATATTTATATAATGTGTACCAGTATCAGACCAGTACTTTGAACCATGTGGAGCAGTGTTGCGCTCTAATAACAAGACCCACGAAAACAGACAACCATAAGTGCATATTTTTTTCTCTTTAAAATGTTTTCCTGCTTCATGTCTACGTATTGTTCAAAACTTTTTGAAGAAAATGAACCATGTCAAATAATGTAGAAAATATGGACACAACTGGTGCTTGAGAAACAAGAAAGTGAGGAATTTGTGAGAAGTACGCCACAAGAGAGATTATCAGCATTGAGAATCAAAGAACTGGAAAACCTTCATCGATTTCAGAATCTTTCTTGATATGCTAGGGGACAATGTTAACTATTTCCTAGTCCTCCTTTCTCATAGCGACAAGACAGCTTCAATTCTAAGAAGTGGAAAAATTCTTTTCTTTCCTACATTTTCTAGGAATCAAATGTTTATTGAACTATGAAAGTCTAAGAACATGATTGGCATGCAACGAATTGTACCAGTATCACCCAAATGCATCATGAAGTTTTATTCATATCCGTATCAACCCAAGGCAAAATGTAGATTGATTCTTTTATAAATCAAATCTCTACTAACTTTAAGTTACTTCCCTTTCATAAACACCTCAAACATGGAAAACGAAAACTTAATAGTGTCAATCAATGATTTCCCAAGAAATTGGGTCCATCTTTACTCTTTAGAGTCTAGTGCCATAATCTCTAGGTGACCTTAATTCTCCTTCTCTGAATCCTAATCCACAACGGCCCAAAACTTATGATTTGTTTCCCATTCTTATTTTACTCACCGCATAAGAAGACAATAGATACTAAATCAACTCCTGGTAATGACTCAAACCCATTTAAATATCTCTGGTTCATAAATTCTTTTCTAATTCTAGGTTTTACCTGAAGCAAAATATACAATATTTCCAAGCAGAAAAACCAAGAAAACATGGATTAAACTTGAATCTTCAAAGACCGAAATAGACTAACCTTTAAACCGGCCCGAAGGACTGGAATGGATTGGTTGTCCATACCAACAGCTGAGGTCCCTCCATCCTCATCCATCCAATCCGAATCCACAAGCACCTCACGCAACTATACTAACCCTCGTAAGAACCAGCCCTTCAGCCCAATTCCAATCTGCGCCAGTAAATAACCCAAAATTAAGATAAAAAATCGAATTAATGTTTTGAAACTTATAAGTTTCTCTCAGTTTCTAACATTTTCTCACCCACCAAACGGAGCTAAATGAATGGAAGATAAGGCAGAAGATGGGGAGGTAACCGATTAGGATTGTGATTGAGAAGCATCTGAGTGATTGCTTCCGAGAGAGGAAAAGTGGAATGCATATATTCATGTGTGTGTGTGTGTGTGTGAGAGAGAGAGAGAGAGAGAGAGAGAGAGAGCTTTGACGAAGGGGGCAAGAGGAGTAATTTAATCTGACGGGACGAGCCAGCCCCTGTGGTACCTTTGAATTTAAGTAATATTTTATTGACACCTCTTTTATTTTTTGAAATATTATTGCATTACCTTATAATTTATATATAAGTAAGACAAATTACACCTGTCGTCTATGCTATTGCTGAAAAACGAAACATTTGGTAATGTGATGACTTGAGTTTTCAAGTTTAACCTTGGTTATATAGAACAAACTTATAGCAGTAGGCAACATTCATTTAGTATTAATTTAATTAAATTAAATGTTAATTAGATTATACATAATGTTTCCTATTAATTTTTTTTTGAATTAAACAGAATATTAATTTGGTGTTAATTTTAAAAAATAATATTAAGTTAATAAAAGCTAAATATTAAATTCATAAAATTGAATATTAATTTTATAAGATTGAATGATCATTTCGTATTGATTTGATAAAATTGAATGTTAATTTAAAATTCAATCAAAAATGATGTTAATTTGATAAATTTAATGTTAAATTAATGAAATTAAATGTTAATCTTGGGATAAAATTGATAGTTAAATGGGTATAAATTAAATCTAATTTGATATTAATTTAGCAGTAAATTTGATGAAGTTTAATGTAAATTTGATAAAATTAAATATTTATTTGGTGTTAATTTATGTAATTGAATATTAATTTACCACTAGTTTAACAACATTGAATGTTAATTGGATGAAGTGAATGCTAATTTAATGAATGTGAATGTTAATTTGACAAAATTTAATGTTAATTTGATAAAATTTAATGTTAATTGAATAAAATTTAAGGTTAATTTAGTTTTAATTTGATAAAATTAAATATTAATTCGACAAAATTGAACATTAAACAAACAAAATTAAAGGTCAATTTGATGAAATTATATATTAGTTTTATATTAATTTGATGGAATTATGTTAATAATGGTAATACTTGAAATTGACATTTAAACTCCTTTGGTACAAAAACTTTTGTGATCATGGTTAGGTTAGGTCATAAAATGGGATAAAACTTATAACAAAATAAAAATATAAGAGTAAATTCAAATAACACTCCTTTAAAATGGGAGTTTTAATAAGGGTAATTATATAAAATTACGTTCTCTATTAAGTTTGTTAACCAATAAACCTGATAGAGGCATGTAGTGATAGTTTAAAAATCAAACGAGTGTCAGTGAAATATAACTTAAATTTAGGAAGTGTTAGTAAAATTTACCCTATAAATTATTACTGTGTCCCATGCTAAACACGAATTTTTTTAATACATGGGTCGAGTTACTATGATTAAAAAGTTAAAATTTAAATAAGTTACTATAATTAAAAAATTAAAATTTAGGTTGAGTTACTATGCTTAAAAACTAAATGAGTTACTGTTTTTAAAAAGATAAATGTTCAAATTTAAATTAGTTATTATAGTTAAAAAGTTAAATCATTATATAAACTGTCAAATCTAAACGATCTGGATTGTTGTTGTGTTTTTCCAAGTGAGGAGTTACTGTGGTTAAAAGGTAAAAAAATCAAATTGTAATATAAACTATTAGATCTAAATAATCTGGGACGTTGTTGTGTTTTTTTAAGTGAGGAGCTCAAGCAAGAGGCTCTGTTTGATTAATATGGGCTAGCATTTCCAAGTTTGGTGTTTAAAAAATTTTAATTAAGAGATGATTAGAGGATGGAATTTAATAATTTAAAATTCTTAAAAATTAAAAAATTCAGAGGAAAATTTTCTCAAGCCCTTTCCTAGAGAAATTAATTATTTTATAGTGAAAATTGTTGAAAACTACAATTTTGGGAACTTTTTTAGTAGTAAGTCCAAGCAAGGACTTTTTTAAGTCATTATATCTAGCACAGCTCATTATTGTTTTTGTTATGTAGTCCAAACTATTCTTTCCCTTTTTTATATTACAATATTATCTCTACTCTATAAACTTTACAAAATTCAAATAGGCATTCAACGTTACTAAACCAAACAAGTAAGATCATTCAAAATTTTACATATCAAAAAATTGATTCAAAAAGTGAAAAACATATATATATATATATATATATATATATATATATATATATATATATGTAGTGGAGAGAGAGAGAGTGTGTGTTTGTTTGTGTGTGTCTTTAGTTCACTATCTTGAGTATGCTTTCACGCCACCTCTCAAGTCCACCGCCACCCTTATCTTTCAACCCCTCTCCCCCCACGAAGTTTCATTCTATTAAAGTTTATTGTTTGTGAAAGTGTGTTGACCTAGGAGCTTCATTCTATTAAAGTTCATTATTTCTGTCATTCTCAATTTTTTTTTAGTTCACTATTTTTTATATATGTTTTTCAAATCAAATTTTTAATATTTTTGTAGTTTATTGTTTGTACAAATTTTGGCGATGAGTGGGTGGCAATAGTAGGTGGTGGTGGATTTTTTTGGAGGGTGGTTAGCGACAATGGTGGTGGTTGGTGACAGTAGATGCTGACGATGATGGGTGGTGATGGTGGACAGCAGTGATGGTGGTGGTATTGGTCCGTGGTGATGGGTGGTAGCGATGGTGGTGGTAGTCGGCGATAATGGTTGGCGACAGTGATGGTGGTGGAACTGGTCAGTGGTGATGGATGGTAATTGTGGTGGGCAGTGATGGTAGTGGATGGTGGTGGTGGTGGGTTATGTTGGTGGTAATAGTGGTTTGGATGACGGCGGTGGGTTATGGTGGTGGTGGTGGCAAGTGGTGGTGCTTGTGGTGGTTGTGTGAGGTGGTGGTGGTGGGTGGTAGTAATTGGTGACGACTGGTGGTGGTTTGTGACAACGGTGGGTGGTGGTGGTAGGTGACGGTGGTAATGTAATGCCCCAAAATTCACATTTGAAAGCATTAACTATCTACACAACATTAAACAATGAGAGCATCTAAATAATTTTTAAATAATAGAAAACCATCCATTCGTTAAATAAATAACTAAACCAATCCCAATCAAAATACAATTAAAACCTTCTTGTTACATCCAAAATCCAAAAACAATACTAATCTTTCAACTAACTAATAAAGACAAATATCCAAAACATTGTTAAACCATTATCTAAAACTCAAAACCAAATAAAACATATCTGAATCTCCACATCAGAATCCACATTTGTATGCCACTTTCCTTGCTCACCTAGTCTGAGATCTTCCACGAAAACGAAATCTGAAATATTATATATCGTAGGATGAGCCAATAAGCCCAGTAGAAAAACCTTCTCAAACCCAACAAAGTTTTGAAATACATAAAACAGTAAGGCCTCACTTTGCAAAATAAATATATAACGATTTGAATTAAAATTGTGACAATTGAAAAGATCTTAGTTTTATGGTGAACACAGTACATATTCATTAGTATCACAACTTTCAAGCCACATATATCAACGCAATCAACATATATATCATATATACATATAGATTGGCTAACATGAATTCACACATCGAGAATATCCTAACTCACACTCACACACCCAATCAATAATACAATCCTCGCAAGGATGACCCATTTTCAAAAAGTGCATATACCGACGCATCGACATTGATGTAACTTCTCAAGACTAGTATACGAATCCTTCATCTCGATCACCGTGAGTAAATAATGTTAGGCGTGCAGCAGAGGCCATTACCTCCATTATTCCAGAATTTGATATCCAGAGGGTGGCAAGTATGCCCCTAGGAACTTCCATTTCTACTGCCCTGTTCGGCACTACTTCTATAAGTCTTTGGCCTTTCGACTTTCTTTTTTACCTTGCATCATTCCCTGATGCTGACTTTAGCCTTTTGGGGGTTATGTTTTGCTCTTAGATGGCCATTCATGTAAGTGGCTTATTGAAAAGGATCCAAGCTTTAGAAGGCTCTGTCAAAGCTTCCAAGGCTTTCGAGCTCAAGGTTGCTGAGCTGTCTTTTGAAAACGTCGACCTTGAAACCCAAGTCCAAGACTAGCAGGTGCAAGTGGAGAGATAGACCTCCCTCAACAAAGGCTTAGAGATCAAGAAAGAAAAGATTGAAAGTGAGGGTATGCACATCAAAGAGGAGTTGGGGAAGACAAAGGAGGAGCTTAGGGAGACTGAGGAGCAGCTTAGACAAAAAACAGATGACTGAATTAAGGCCAGCTAAGAGAATATCAAGGCCTTGAGCTCTAATAGGGCCATGAAAAGAGAATATGACGTCTTAGCAGAGATAAGCAACGTTCTTTAGAATGAGCTTAAGGTGCAGAGGGCTGCGGCTCAAAAGAAGGATGATCTAATTGCTAAGTTGGCTAACGATGTCACTACACAGTGCGCCACTGGCTGGCTCACTTTCCAAGACAAAGTTGAGTTGACTTATCCTGGCTTGAATTTCAACTTTGAGATCCCAGCTGAGGAAGAGACTAAGGTAGCTAACACTGAGGCTAGTGTCTTGACACCTTCTGCTTCTAAAATAGCTCTTGAAGGGATTAGGGTGCCTATTCCACTTGCTGAGGTTCAAGCTCAAAGTGTTTCCTCCTCTTCAATCATTTCTACAAGTTTCACTCCTATAACTGCTCCTGCTTTAACAGCTAGAGATCCTTCTGCTTCAGTTGTCCTCGTGGCTCAAGCCCCTAATTTGACTTTGCCAATAGCCGAAGTCGAGGTCTATACTCCTCTACCTGCTCCTGAGCTTCTAGAAATTTCAACCCCCAATCTTAGGAGCTCCTACAGCCGAGCTACCAGACTCGTCTCTTATAGAAACATCAACAACCGAGCTACCAGGCTCTTCTCCACCTGTTCATAATACAGAAACCTAGAATTTTTTTTTAATGTATGTTGAATTGTTATATTTGAACTTCTATTTGAGAAATGCTCATGCACACTGTTTTTCTGAATTACTGATGCCTCTGCTGGCTCTGAGTTATTGTGTGCACTACTTTACTTTTCTTTACACTCCCCTTGTTTACTGTACACATAGCTTCACTTTGCCCTGTATTCCTCTTGACTCCTCTTGCCCTCTTGCTTCGAGGGGTCCTTCAAATCCTCTTGAAGCAAATGAGGTTGGAGAAGTTGAAAAACTAGTGATATATTGTATTGTGGTCCTTTGCAAGGAAGACTTGGCTCTTGTTGAAGTAGTCTTGCCAAGAGTTTTCAAAGAGCTGCAAAACTAAAGAGGTTAACATAACTATAAGATCTCACCCTTAAAGAGCTCTTTCCTGCTGTTTGGTTCTTTTAAGAGATCAATGGATGGCAAATTTGACCTCCCTCATAGTGGCAAGAGATTTATTGGAAAGAGTTCTATGATTTTGAGAACAGTGTCAATTCTTAGGAATTCTTCTATTTCTATGTTACGGTCATCAAGAGGATCAATTTCCACACTACCTCCTTGCAGAGTTGGAATTCCCTCTGGTAGCCATTGAGCCCTAAGCTCGAGCTAGCACAAGGTCGTGTTAACTACGCTCAAAGGGTTTTCTGATATGATCCAGGCTCCTAGAACTAACAAAATTGTGACGATAGAGTTGAGAGTTGGCTCGCCTTGTTTTTTGTACCCAACTACCTTTCAAAAGAGTAACTGTCTCCTTAATTTAGAAACCCCAAAGGTCCATCGACTTAGTCCTTCGTGCGTTCCTTGATTCCCTAAAACTCGGTGTCCTTACGGGTTTTCCATAATTTCTTGGATTCTCTTTTATCTTGGAGTCTTCTCTTGAATCTTGAAGGTTTAGCGTTCTCTTTTTTTCTAAGTTTTTGATGGCTGCCCTTGTCTCATCCTTGTTCAAGGAACAAACTTCCTTTAGGATCGAGTGGAAGTGGCATTCTCGTTACTTAGTCCCTTCGACGATGACATCTTCAGATTTGGATGGGATCAAGAAGAGGTTCTTCCCTGACTTGGACTTGCCTCTACGAGTCTCATCCTCTGACGAGCCTTGCAATTACCTTCCTCGAGAGAAATTTTATTTTTTTAAAGGAGCTTTGGAGATGGGCCTACGTTTTTCCATCCACCCTTCTATTGGATGGATCATGGCTTACTGTGGTTTGTGCCATTCTCGCCTCTTCCCTAGAGGATGGGCTGCCATGATTAGCTTTTTCCTCTTCGGACGCTTACGGGGTAATAACGAGTTTTCCCACAGTAGCTGAGTTTCTTTATTTTTTCAATCTTGAAGAGGATGAGGTCCCCTGCTTTAGTCATTTTCGGTGGAGACACTTTAAATTGCAACCTCTAGTCCTTGATGTTCCCTCCCTCCCGAGGTATGGACTTAGTGTTTCTTTTTTGTCTCTGGGGATTCTTGGAGATCCACTAAGCTGCACTATAGAAAGTGTAGGGTTCCTCGTTCTTGGGGGAGTTACTCTTATACAAGTAAGTATTTTGAGTACCTTTACTGGCTCGGTTCCATGATGGCTTATTCTCATTGAATTTTTGCCATGCAAGTGCACCTGACCTGGACCTGGTAGAGACGATGAATGTTGAACAGATGGTTTATACTGAGCCTATGCTTTTTTTTTTAAGAGCCGGTGACACTTGATAACCTTTTCTTATTCAGTACTGCAGTGGCTGCTATGAACTTTGTTTCTTTCCTTGACTCTCCTAATCCCTTCCCTCTTGAATCAGATGAGGATGAAGACATTGGTAAATCTTCCAGGAAGTGTAAGAGGAGTGGCTCCACTAGTGGCTCGTCTGGATCTTCCTTGGGAGCAGTTCTATTTTCTTCAGCTGGGCAAAAACTTATGAATTTACCTTCGGAGGTGGAGAAGGAGAGAGATGAGCTAAGGGAAGAGAATGTGCACCTTTGGGATGCAAATGCTTTAATGGAGGAGGAAATAGCTAAGGTGAAGGAGAGACTTGGGAGAGTGTAGAACCCTTTGTCTTTTCTTTTTCGTTCCTCTAGAGACAGACCTCTTCATGCTATTTTGTAATTTCCTTTCACTCGTTGATCGTTTGTTCTTTCATATGTGCTTATGAGCAGCGGATTTGTTGAGTTGATTCTTTGTGCTATGGCATGTTTATGATCTCAAGGGCTCATCTCTTTATGTGCTGAAAAGCTCATCGTAATTTTATGAGTTGGAGAACTCATCTTAATTTTATGAGTTGGAGAACTCATCTTAATTTTATGAGTTGAGGAGCTCATCATGATTTTATGAGCTTGAGAAGCTCATCTTACTTTTATAAGTTGAAGAACTCATCTTTTATTTATGAGCTGAAGAGCTCATCTTTAACTTTTTAGCTACTCTAAGAAGTCACGCAGGGATGAATCAAAACATGTTGTTTTATTGAGAACTGTCTTATTACAAAAGGAAATTTATTGGAAAAACTTCTAAAGGTGCTTTGAGTTCCAGGAATGAGGCAGGACTTGACCCTCTTCTATTTGTAACTCGTAGTTTCCAGGCCTTACCACTCTTGAGACAATGTAGGGACCTTCCTAGTTAGGGCTCAATTTTTGTGAGTGGGGTCCTTTCTTGCCAGCAAGAGCTTCCTAAGTACTAGATCCCCCACTTTAAAACTTTTGTGCCTGACCCTCCTGTCATAGTATCTTGCCATCTTCCTCTGGTAGCTCTTAATACGCTACAGGGCTCCATCCCACTTTTCATCAAAGAGGTTAAGGTTCATCAGAAGTGATTCGTCATTATGTTCTGACTCTGCGAGCTCTGCCCTAGGAGACGGGATTTCTACTTCCACGGGCGCCACCGCTTCGGTTCTGAATGCCAAAACAAAAGGCATTTCCTGAGTTGGTGACTTGGTAGTTGTCCTGTAGGCCCATAGCACTTCTGGGACGTGCTCTACCCATTTTTCCTTTAGAGCCTCCAATTTAGTTTTAAGAGCTGCCTTTATAGTTCAAATAGTGATCTCTGCTTATTTATTGGACTGAGGGTGAGCTGAAGCTGAAAAGTAATTCTTTAACCCTAACTCAGCCCATAATTTTTTGAACTTAGGGTTGTCGAATTGCTTTCCATTGTCGGAGACGATTGCCCTGTGAATCCCAAACTTGCAAATTAAGGACTTCCATGTGAAATTCTGAACTTTCTGTTCTGTGATCGTTGCCAAGGGTTCCACCTCTACCTATTTGGTAAAGTAGTCCACTCCAATGATGGCAAACTTGCACTACTCCACACTTACAGGAAATGGACCAAGAATGTCTAAGCCCCATTACTGGAATGGCCAAGGACTTACACTGATGTTAGGATCTCTGGCAGACAATGGGACATATTGGCGTGTAACTGGCAGACTTTACACTTTTTGACTAGGTCTGTAGCATCCTTGAGCATGGTGGCCCAATAATATCACTGCCTTAAAGCTTTTCCTGTCAGAGCTCGGGCTATGATGTGGTTACCGCAGATTCCTTCATGAATTTCTCTAAGTATGTAGTTAGCGTCCTCGTTTCCTACGCATTTGAGGAAAGGTGCCAAAAAGCCTCACTTATACAAGTTCCCTTGCAAGATAGAGAATTTGTCTGACCTCGTTCTCAGCGTCGCAATTTCCTTTGAGTCTGTTGGCAAGGTTCTATTATGAAGATACTCTATGATGGGGTCCATCCAACTGGGTGAGGCTAGAATGGGGAGCACTTTTTCCTCCTTAGTGCTTATTGAAGGCTCTGCTAGGTGCTCCATTGGTATCAATCTATCTAGGTTTTCCTGCGAGGTAGTTACCAGTCTTGCCAGTGCATCTGCTCATGAATTCTCAGACCTAGGGACGTGTCTGATCTTAAATTGCACAATTTTCTTAATCAATTCTTGTGCCTTTCTAAGGTACAGGACCATTTTCTCGCCCTTACCCTCATAAGACTCTTCTATTTGTTTTACCATGAGCTGGGAGTCACTGTAGACCTCAAGTTGTTCTGCCTCCATTGATAACGCAAGGTTTAGCCTAGTAATGACTGCTTCATATTTTGCTTCATTGTTCAAAGCCTTAAACCCAAACCTAAGAGCATACTCGAAATCTATTCCATCTAGGGAACTTTGAATCAAACCAACACCACCCCCTTGAGCGTTGGCAGCTCCGTTTATGAAAAGCTTCCACATAGGGAGCTCGAGAAGCAGCTGTGTTGCCTCCGTAGGTGCTTCTGACTTGAATTCTATAATGAAATCTGCTAGAATTTGTCCTTTGATAGTTGTCTTTGGCTTGTATCTGATATCGAACTCACTGAGCTCAATGGCCCATTTAACCAACCTCCCAGAAGATTCTGGTTTATGCAACACCTATTTCATAGGTTGATCTGTTGAGACCTCAATAGTGTGGGCCTAGAAGTATGGCCTGAGTCTTCTAGCGGTTGTAACCAAGGCTAAGAAGAGTTTCTTCATCTTTGGATATCTTTCCTCCACTCCCCTTAAAGCTCTGTTGCAGTAGAAGACTACTGCTAAGCTCTATCTCTCTCCCTTACCAGTGCTGTGCTAGTTGAGAAATCCAAAACTGCGAGGAATAGAGTGAGAACTGTTGTCTGAATTTGGTATTGACAATTTACGTGTAAGTATACACGATCAACAAGTAATAAAGTGATAAGTAGAGTATCGTTCCCAAGGAGAAATATTACTAATAATATCCAAGTGCTAACTTTGTATCAAATCAATTTTATTTAAACAATTGGAATTGAACTATGGAATGACTAATTTAAAACTGAACCTAAATTTAATAATCAAGGGTTGAATTTACCGGGTAAAAGAACTTAAGATTACAACTTCCCCTAATGCTTCATATAAATCTTTCTAACTCTCTTTCCAGTTAATTGATCAAAATAAGTTGTTAACTGAAAACTCAAAGTTATTTATCAAACCTCTTCCGATAGTTAGATAAAATTATTTCTCCCAATTAATTTACTATATTCCTATGCAAAATAAGTTGGAATAGATTCATTAAGTTCAAACTCTCATAAAAATTACACACAGTATATAGGTATATTCCTATCCTATACACAAATCCAGCAATTCAATCCTAAGAAGAATTAACCAGACGTATGTCATCATATTCGGATCTAAACCTAGAATTCATCTTCCAATTTCATCTAGGTTATCAAACTAATTGTTGGTCACACAATCATATATTAATCACAAAATATGACAAACAACTCATATAAGATCAATAAGAACTAGAAACGAGAGTAGATTAATTTAACTAGACATAGGTTCCGTTGCAATCTTAATAAAAATTTAGTTCATAATGTAATTGAAAGACATCATTCTAAAATTAAACAACATCTTAGAAAATCAAGAAATAAAAGTAAGAGAAAAGAATGAAAACTTAGGTGCAATCTTCAATCCTTCTCTAGCCTTCAAGACCAATCTTCTTTGTGTTGATTTCTTCGATTCTTGTCTTCAATTTTCCTCCAATTTCTTGGTCTTTCTCCAATTTTTTCAGCCCCCAAAAGTCAGAATCCCCACACAAACCCTAGCATATATGTAGCTTTAGAGTCCAACGTGGGTCAAAAACACGGTAAAATTCGCGTAACGGACTAACACAAGCGCCTAGGCGCTTGAAAGGCACTAGAAAAGCGCTGTATGGACAGAATGTTGGCGCCTAGGTGCTAGAAATGGCGCCTAGGCGCTAGAAATTCTCTGTAGGCCTACTCCAGACCAGTTTTCGTAGAATCGTCATAACTTTTGATATAATTGTCTGATTGAACTGAAATTTTGCAACAAGATAGCAGACATCCAAATATATAACTTTCATGTTTTACCCTTTGTCAGATTCGAAGTGGGTCATGTTTAAAAATGCAGAAAACCGGGGTAGTGGTACAAAATAGTGTGGGTGTTGATGCCTATGTTATCAAACGTCAATACCTCCTTGATTTCTTTCACTTTTAAGCCTCCAAATCCCCATGGAATGTGTCCATCTCTTCACCACTTATCCACACTTAGTTGCAAGGCTCTAAAATCCATTATTTATGCTATAATTACTCCATTACAATGCCCTTTAGCTTCCTCTTTAAAAATCTAACACTTATGCTCTAATTTTGACCTTGTTTTCTCCCAGTTGATCATGATTCCTTCTAAATGATCATCCCTACAAAATAATATCAAAACACACAAAATAAATAAAAATAAACATAAAATAATTGAAAACTTACAATTTCATTAAGCCGAAAGCATTCAATTCATAGATATAAAATCCACCCATCAAGAACCTCTCCTCCCAATGGACTTACCATGACAGGGCTGAGCTCAGATAGTCCTTCAAGGCTTTGAAAGCTTCTTCACATTGGGTATCCCATTGGAAAGCCTCCTTTAAGACTTGAAAGAAGAGTTAACACTTGTCACTTGATCTGGACACAAAGCGACTCAGTGCAGCTATTCTGCTTGTTAGTCGTTGTACTTCCCTTGTATTGGAAGGTGACTGCAGATCCATTACTGCTTTAACCTTTTTGGATTAGCTTCAATCCCCTTGTTGTTGACTATGAAGCCTAGAAATTTACCAGCAGAGTCTCCAAAGGCACATTTAGTGGGGTTAAGCTTCATCTTGTATTCTTTAAGGATCTAGAATGATTCTGCTAGATGCTCGATGTGGAGCTCTGTCTTCAATAATTTTACATATCATTAATGTAGACCTCCATGGTCGTCCCAATCTGCTTTTGAAACATTCGATTCACCAGTCGTTGATAAGTGACTACATCATCCTTCAATCCAAAAGGCATAACCTAGTTGCAGTACGTCCCTTGCTCTGTCACAAAGGAGGTATTCTCTTGTTCATTGGGATCCATTCTAATTTGATTGTACCCAAAAAAGGCATCCATAAAGCTGAGGAGCTCGTTCCAGCGATGGTGTCCACAATCAGGTCTATACGAGGTAAAGGAAAATTGTCTTTAGGGTAGGCACAGTTGAGGTCAGTAAAATCGATATAGAGTCACCACTTGCCATTGGTCTTCTTGACAAGGATCACATTCGCCAACCAGGTAGGATAGTCCACTTCTCTGATGGCTTTGGCATGAAGAAGTTTGCTGACCTCCTCATTGATTGTCTTTTGGCGCACTGGGGCAAAACTTCTTCATTTCTATTTAATGGATTTGCAAGTGGGATTCACACTAAGCTTATGGGTTTGCAAGTGGGATTCACCCTCCATCTCTTCTTGCTTCCAGGCAAATACTTCTATATTTTCCTTTAGGAATTGAATGAGAAGGACTTTAATTTCTCTGTTCAGCTTAGACACTACGTAGACAAGGTGTTTTGGTTCTTCATCAAGTTGAACTGGTTCTAGCTCTTCCGATGGTGTTGGTTTAGTGCCCAGCTCGTCCCTCATGTTGAGCTCATCCAGTTGAATATTTTCAGCTTCTTTCCTCTTGACAAATGCCATATAGCACTCTTGTGCCACAAACTGGTCTCCTCGGACCATACCAACTCCATTTTCCATAGGAAACTTCATAACAAAGTGGTAAGTAAAAGGTATAGCCCTCATTGCATTGAGGGAAGGTCTCCAAACAGCATATTGTACGCCGAAGGTGCATCAATTACCAAGAATTTCGCAGTAGTAGAGGTCTGACAGGGAGGGTACCCGATTGTGAGCACGAGTTGTATTGACCCCAGGAGGTAGTACCTTTTCTCTTGAGAATCCTAACAAATGGGTACTTATTGGCTCGAGCTTTTCTCTACCTATTTCCATCTTATCAAACGTTAGCGTAAAGATGATGTATGTAGAGCTCCCATTGTCAATCAGAACTCGATGAACAATTCTATTGGCAACAACTACTCTTACCACCAAGAGGTCATCATGGGGATGTTGGCAGCCTTCCATATCTGAGTCTGAGAAAGTGATAGGTAAGTCTAGACGTGGAGTCTTGGATATAGTATGCACATCCAATATCTCATTTGCTCTAATTCTGCGCAGGTGAGCTTTCCTAGCGGAGTTGGATTCCCCCCTCCTACAAATCCTCTGAATATTACTCTGATTTCTCCTAAGGGTTGTTGGTGCTATACAGGAGCTTGCTGTTGAGCTGCTGGGGGTGGTGGAGCTTGGTTCTGGTTATCATGGGCAACAAAATGACACAATTGTCCCCTTTGGATCAAGAATTCAATCTCCTTCTTCAGTTGGATGCAGTCGTTAGTGTGGTGGTTGTGGTCTTTGTGATATTCGCAATACTTTGTGGGATCTCTCTTTGCTGGATCTGCCTTCATTCGAGGGCGTCATCTTAAGAACTTCTAGTTCTGCACCTTGTACAGGATTTGGGACATTGTGGCAGTGAGAGGAATGAGTTGTCGAGGTATGTACCTCAGTTGTAACTCTGGCTATGGAGGATCTAGGTGATCTCTGACATCTCCCCTTCTCTTGGAGGAGCGATCCTTATTTTTCCTTAGAGACCTATCTCGTACTCTTTCTTTCCTAGGACTTCAGTCCCTCTTCTTTTCTTCCTTCACCTTTTCTTTTTGAGAAGATAAGCTCCCTACCTTTGAGAGAAGGGCTTCCTCTCCATTAATATGCTTTTTTGCCTTAGCCAACACCTCTGTTATGCTTGCCTATGGGTTCTTTGATATCGAAAACATCAAATCCTTTGAATGCACTCCTAACCCAGTAATGAAAGCAGTGATAGCAAACTTCTCATCTGGTACATCTTCAGGGATTCTGAGTTGAACCTTTGGACATAAGATCGTAGGTTCTCTTTGAGTCCCTATTTTACATTCAACAGGTAGTAACTCGACTTTCGGTAGGTCCAAGCTCCTATGAAATGGGACACGAAGGATATAGAGTGCTCCTTGAAGGAAGAGACTGACGTCGGGGGAAGTCTATTGAACGAAGCAAGGGCTGAGCCTTTGAGCGTGATGGCGAAGGCTTGACATCGCACAGGGTCCTAATATCCATGTAACTCCATATGATTTTTGTAGGTGTTGAGGTGGTCCATGAGATATTTAGTCCCATAAAATGTCTATATCTAGGACATTTTGAACTTCGAAGGACGGAAANCCCCCTCCTACAAATCCTCTGAATATTACTCTGATTTCTCCTAAGGGTTGTTGGTGTTATACAGGAGCTTGTTGTTGAGTTGCTGGGGGTGGTGGAGCTTGGTTCTGGTTATCATGGGCAACAAAATGACACAATTGTCCCATTTGGATCAAGAATTCAATCTCCTCCTTCAGTTGGATGCAGTCGTTAGTGTGGTGGTCGTGGTCTTTGTGATATTCGCAATACTTTGTGAGATCTCTCTTTGCTGGATCTGCCTTCATTCGAGGGCGTCATCTTAAGAACTTCTAGTTCTGCACCTTGTATAGGATTTGGGACATTGTGGCAGTGAGAGGAATGAGTTGTCAAGGTATGTACCTCAGTTGTAACTCTGGCTATGGAGGATCTAGGTGATCTCTGACATCTCCCCTTCTCTTGGAGGAGCGATCCTTATTTTTCCTTAGAGACCTATCTCGTACTCTTTCTTTCCTGGGACGTCAGTCCCTCTTCTTTTCTTCCTTCACCTTTTCTTTTTGAGAAGATAAGCTCCCTACCTTTGAGAGAAGGGCTTCCTCTCCATTAATATGCTTTTTTGCCTTAGCCAACACCTCTGTTATGCTTGCCTATGGGTTCTTTGATATCGAAAACATCAAATCCTTTGAATGCACTCCTAACCCAGTAATGAAAGCAGTGATAGCAAACTTCTCATCTGGTACATCTTCAGGGATTCTAAGTTGAACCTTTGGACATAAGATTGTAGGTTCTCTTTGAGTCCCTATTTTACATTCAACAGGTTGTAACTCGACTTTCGGTAGGTCCAAGCTCCTATGAAATGGGACACGAAGGATATAGAGTGCTCCTTGAAGGAAGAGAATGACGTCGGGGGAAGTCTATTGAACCAAGCAAGGGCTGAGCCTTTGAGCGTGATGGCGAAGGCTTGACATCGCACAAGGTCCTAATATCCATGTAACTCCATCTGATTTTTGTAGGTGTTGAGGTGGTCCATGAGATCTTTAGTCCCATAAAATGTCTATATCTAGGACATTTTGAACTTCGAAGGACGGAAAAAATGCAACACCCCTGTAGTGAATGGGGACTCGGTTTGCTGCACTAACACATCCGTTGTCATTGGGATCTTACCCCTCTCAGCTTCCTTCATGTGGCTGAGCTGCTGTTGGATACCACAGAAGTGCTGCTCCTAGTATTGCTCTCTTCTTTCTTGCTTAAAAGGGAGAAAATCATTCTTCTCGATCCTTTCGTTTTGACTTTGTCCCTCTTCATTCTCACCATTCCTAGGAGGCAGAGGGGGGCGTGGCTATTCTCACCCCCTTCATTGACTTCTTTGAGGGGGTCGAGATGCGGATGCTCTCCCTGCGGAAGACCTCCTTGGGCTGGTCTGGTTTGTTGAGGACCTTGCAAGAGCTTCAAGAGCTCTTCGTTTTGCCGAATCAGATGCTAGTTTACTAGGTGAAGAGCCTCCAATTAATTATTTGTTGGGGGATCGATCTTAGGGGAATCGATTTCAATAGTGGAGACTAAATCCTGACGATTTTCGTGTTGCCCCCTACCAGTGGCTTCTTGTTGGTTTTGGAACCGTAGGGGATTTATTTGATTTTTGCTCATGTGGCGTGTTGAGACCATCAATCACTGAAGAATCAACGTACTTGTAATAGGAACAATCGTTCCAACATACGGCACCAAACTGATGGTGTAATTAGGCAGATGAGCAGAAAATATGTATCACATAAGTGAGTTTAAATTTGAGCTACAAGACTCGTGAAGACAATGGAAAGATCCTTGAGGAATTAGGATAACTTGCACAGCGGATGTATAGTGGTTCACCGAGCTCAGGTAATCCACTCTAAAAGGGAGTCTCTTGCTCCTTGAATCTATATTCATCTCGTCTGTAATTTACAGAGTATTTTTGATAATACTAAGGTTCCTCTCCCGTACATTGGAGGCATTGTATAGTATTTATAGCCATGTTCCTATTACTAAGGGATATACAAGGATATTTTTTCCCTTCATTCATGGGATCTCTCTTGATTTTTGGAGAGAATCTTGGTTAGTTGAGAGTGTTGTGCCTTGATTATAGTCTACTGCTTTCTTGGGAGCGCCAGTTGTATCCTCCTTGATTTTTCTCCTGATTTCTTTGAGGGGAGCTCGAGGTATGGCCATGGGAGCTCTGCACAGCTGACTCGCTCTCCTAGTCTGACCTCCATACGTGAGCTCATTCTTGGGATTTCTTCTGGGTATCATCAGGCTTAAAGACCTTTGAGAAAACTCTATCTCACGGTGAGTGCAGAAAAGTGTATGGATTTGATATAAATAAAAGAATTACAAACATGTAACTACCTAGTTTACTGGGTGTGTACAATGTACAAAAAGATAAGAAGTCTAGATGAGATAGGATGTTTTCTAATAAAAAATGTTATCTATCACATAATCTATTGTTTGAGTTTAAATATGGGTTATCAGTGGCCCTCAAACTTCGTCAGGTTGTAGGACAAAGGCCGAATTTGTTATGAAAATTCAAAAAAGAGAGCTTGGATAATGGTTTGGAAAAGATATCAGCGAGCTAGTGATTGAAAGAAACAAATCATATTTTGAGATAACCAAGTGCTACCTTTTCCCAAACATATTGAAAATCCAACTCAATATGTTTTGAGCGACCATGAAAAACAGGATTAATCATCATATGTAAAGCACTAATATTGTCACATTGTAGGATAGGAGGCTGAGATAGGGAGACATTAAAGTCGCGAAAGAGGAAGGTTAGCCATGTGAACTCGGTAGCCATGAAAGCCATAGACCTATATTCAGCCTCGGCCCATAATTCTGCAATCATGGATTGCTTCTTAGCACTCCAAGATATGCAGTTACTATGTAGAAATGTGCAAAAACCTGTTGTAGAGCAATGATAGAGTGAACAATTGGCCCAGTCTGCATTGAAAAATGCATAAAGATCAAGTGTGCTAGAGGCCAAAATACGAATCCCAAAATTAGCAGTGTCTTGTAAATATCGTTGAATTTGTTTAACATGTGTGTAATGTGCCATGGATGGAGCGTGTAAATTGGCAGACAAAGTTGACACTGTAGGAGATATCGAGTCTAGTAAATGTGAGATATTTCAGACCACCAACAATACTTTGACAATAAGTTGGATCAAGATACAGAATATCGGAAGGCGTAAGGTTCGACCCTTGGAAGGCATTGGCATTGAAATGGGTTTATATTCACTCATAGAAGCTCATTCTAAGAGATCCATCGCGTAACGAGTTTAAGAGAGATAAAGATCTGAGCCAAACCTGATGAGCTGAAAATTTATTAGATCAGGCCNATCCATCGCGTAACGAGTTTAAGAGAGATAAAGATCTGAGCCAAACCTGATGAGCTGGAAATTTATTAGATCAGGCCCAATAAAACAAGGGAGTCCAAATCAACTAAGGTAGGCCCAAAGGGAGACCAAGACGCCAGCACCCAAGGAGGCCACCCCAAGGGGACCCTTGCCTCTTCTCTGCTCCACACTCTCTCTTCCTCAAACATCGCCTCAGTGGAATCCTCCTCTCCTTGCCAATCCAATCCAACTCAGAATCCTCCTTTGAAGGAATAGGAGCACGAGGGAACGAATATCGGGATACGCATGGAGATCTAATCCTACCTTAATTGTACTTACCAAAAAAGTAGAAACCCTATCCCTCACATCACCGCCTTACCATACATATATAATGCAAGCCCTCTCCACATAAAGGACATAACCTTGAGACCCCTACAGTTTGAGATCCTTGCACCCATCACTTCTCTCTCTTTCTCTCCTAAAAGTATTGTAATACTCCCAGAGTTACTCTCCCGGTGATATTATTCATCAATAAAGATCTTAGACCACTACTGTCGTTCCCGAGAGTGGAGTAGGTTATCCAGATTGAACCACTATAAATCTTGGTGTTCATACCTTATTTCCTATTTTGTCATTAATTGCCTATTTACTAATTATTAATTTCACCCTTACATATACTCGACTGTTGATTTTGTGAAATACTGATTTGTGCATCATCAGTTTGGTGTCGTCTGTGAAAAATGACTAGTTTTCTACTCTCTTTTAATCCATGGCAATCACGACCAGATCGATGAGTCAACAACCGGGAAACAACAACCTGACCAATCGGGAGGAGGCTCCGCCTCCCCTTGCGACCTTGGAACCATCGGTGAACCCCCGTCATCGGACAACAGCTCCTACAGACCAAGCAACTGCCAGTAATGCAAAACCAGTAAATTATCCAGTTGATGCTCACCCAGGGAGGCATCGTCCCTCAACCCGTAGGAGGAGCCCTCTTCCCTCTAATAGGAGGGGAGCAACAACCCATCCCTTTTGGGAGCCAGGTAACCCTTCACCATGGGGTCCTTCGCCAGAACACCTTGGGACCATGCTAGGGCTCCCCTCACCCAGCAGTCCCTTCTCAGCAAGCAGGAAGCTCATGTGTTCCTCCTCTTCATGTACCTGTGTAGGAGAATGAAGGAGAGAGCCCAACCAATGGGACGAGAAGATCAGAGAGGTGCAAAACTAACTCGGTGATGCCCTCAATGCCATCAACGCACAGGCACCTGAAGTGGTGAACTATCTGGTAAGACGTACCAATACACCCTTTGTTGCTGATATAGTCAATTATCCCTTACCCTCAAAGTTCAACATGCCTACCATGGAGATCTTCGACGGTACCAAGGACCCCCTCGACCATCTTGACACATACAAATCTCTCAAAGATCAAAGACCAAACCCTCTTTAATCCACTCCTTCAGAGAATTGAGTAGATCCTTCATCTCTCACTTCATTGGGGGACGCTGACATCAGAAACCTATTACCCACCTGCTCATCATCAAGCAAGACAGGGATGAAAGCCTTAGAAGCTACCCCGCCGGCTTCAATAAGCCGGATGACAAGGTAGCCCTGGCCGCCTTTATCGCCGGCCTTCGCACCTCCAGTTTCATGTTCTCCGTCCACAAGAAGCCACCGTCTAGCATGCCTGAGTTGCTATCAAGGGCACAAAAGTATATGAACGCCGAGGATGTCACCAAGGCCAGACTAGGTGAGTTCTCTTATGGGAGCGAGAAGAGAAAGGATACCCGTGAAGACAAGCGATAAATAGAGAACAAAAAGAATAGGACACAGAGAATCTCTATCAAGGACCGTCTAGATTCCCCGCCTCTAAGAGAGTGGCAAGCCTTCACGTCACTCAATGCTTCCGTGGAGCATGTCTTGTTCTAAATACAAAATGATCCTAAAGTACGCTGGCCAGAAAAGATGAAGACCGCCCCGAACCGGAGGAGCCTAAACAAGTACTATTGTTTCCACCGTGACCATGGCCATGATACTGATGACTTCTCTTATCTTAAAAGGCAGATCGAGGAGCGCATACAGTATGGCTATTTGAGGTAGTATGTTGCTGCCAAAGGACAAGCCTTGCCACCTAGTCGAGACAAGGATGACAGAGAACGTCAACAACCCCTCAAAAAAATCCAAACGATCTCTTGAGGGCTAAGAGGAGAAGGTGATTCGAACTCCACCAAGAAAGGCTTGGCCCAACTATGGGACACTGAACACCTGAAGATTTTATCTTACAAAAGTCAGAACATAACAACAAGGTAGACAAAAAGACAAAAGGCAGCCAGCAGTAGGCGCCCATCACCAGGCGCCTATCATCAGGTGCCCAGCCTCAAGCGNCTAGGTGAGTTTTCTTATGGGAGCGAGAAGAGAAAGGATACCCGTGAAGACAAGCGATAAATAGAGAACAAAAAGAATAGGACACAGAGAATCTCTATCAAGGACCGTCTAGATTCCCCGCCTCTAAGAGAGTGGCAAGCCTTCACGTCACTCAATGCTTCCGTGGAGCATGTCTTGTTCTAAATAGAAGATGATCCTAAAGTACGCTGGCCAGAAAAGATGAAGACCGCCCCGAACCGGAGGAGCCTAAACAAGTACTGTTGTTTCCACCGCGACCATGGCCATGATACTGATGACTTCTCTTATCTTAAAAGGCAGATCGAGGAGCGCATACAGTATGGCTATTTGAGGTAGTACGTTGTTGCCAAAGGACAAGCCTTGCCACCTAGTCGAGACAAGGATGACAGAGAACGTCAACAACCCCTCAAAAAAATCCAAACGATCTCTTGAGGGCTAAGAGGAGAAGGTGATTCGAACTCCACCAAGAAAGGCTTGGCCCAACTATAGGACACTGAACACCTGAAGATTTTATCTTACAAAAGTCAGAACATAACAACAAGGTAGACAAAAAGACAAAAGGCAGCCAGCAACAGGCGCCCATCACCAGGCGCCTATCATCAGGTGCCCAGCCTCAAGCATCCAACAGTAGGCGCCCAGGACCAGGTGCCTAGCAACAGGGGCCCACCAGGTGCTCAGCTCCTTAGGGCCCTCCTCATCTCCATTTCAATAGAATGAGCCTCTGCCACGACAGCCATCTCCTGAGTTATACGTAACTCGGATCTATTCTCGTGAAAGTAGTTACCTTGCAAGCCTCTACCACGGCAGCCATCACTTGAGACTATACGTAGCTTAACCTTAGCTCATGCGGCCCTCTCACGAGACATCCACAGCTTTGACTTTGCTCTCATGCAAACAGCCTACCTTTTTCTCCAAGTAATCATGTTAGATATTTTAATGTTGGGATAACATTATTTTTGCCAGGCACATTGTAACCCATGGGACTATACTAGATTGACACCGAGCCATTACTAGAAGTATGATAGCTATGTGAAGTTACAGTCCCCGTAGCAAAAATGCACTGTAGTCTCAACTCCTATAGTGGTACAATGGCTAATTCTAGTACATACAGAATTCTCAGTCTAGGAAAGAGTGGGAGCACCACCGGATCCTGTTATAGGGAAGCAACCTGGCCATCGGACCTTGGTCAAAAAGCACCGATGAAATCAAACCTCACCCTCTTGGGAGGAGGAAACACCACCATAAAAGCATAGAAAGTTTCCACCATCTCCTTATCAACATGATGACTGTAATTAAAGATAAGGTCTGTATAAAGAACCAACATAGAGAAAGAAGTATTTTTTTTTTTTGGAGAAATTAGGTGACCCATGTCGTAGATCTCGAAAAAAAAAACAAATTCAAAAAAAAAGTTCATCTCAAACGGACAATTGAGCTCAAAATTATAGTCATTCAAAGTTTCGGTAGTGCTCCACCTAGTGCCAACGCCCAATGATCAATACCCAGCACCAGTGCCCAATGGTCAATACCCAATGCCAGCATGGTCAATATTAAATGGCAGCGTCCAAGCGATCCGAAATGTCACCCAAATAACTTGAGACGTCGCCAAAGCGACCCGAAATGCCGCCCGCCTGATCCTCTGTGCCAAAGGAGCTGCCTGTTGCCTCGCTTGTGCTTTGGACACCGCCCACCAAGTCTTCCCCTGAACTTGATGCCACACCGGGGTCCCAGCGAAGAGGGCGCCATCCAGAGGAGTGTTGGCGTCGCCCATGGGGCCGTCTAGCACTATGTCGGCATCACTTATGGAGATGGGCTCCCCTCCTTGCCATCTCGCCCTCTCTCCCTCCTACTGCAGACGCCACCCAGCGGCTGGCTGGCATCGCCCTCCGACATCCCAATGGCCTAACAAAAGGAATGCAGTAATATATATATATATATCCACTGTCAATGAATTTCAGCAGAGTCTTTGAAGACGAAGGTGTACCGTGGAGAGCAAAAAAACTCCTGCTCACTCAAATGAAGAAGAAGCACATGCCCTCAACTCTTTCCTCTCGCAAAAATTCAGAGGCTTGGGGCATGAGGGGGCAAATGATGAGTCCGAAATTAATTAGGTCTGGCCCAATAAAATAAGGGAGTTCAAATAAACTAGGGTAGGCCCAAAGGGAGGCCACCCCAAGGGGCGCCGCAAGTACCCAAGAAGGCCACCCCAAGGGGACCCCTGCCTCTTCTCTGCTCCACACTCTCTCTTCCTCAAACACCTCCTTAGTGGAATCCTCCTCGCCTTGCCAATCCAATCAGCTTAAAGATCCTCCTTCGAAGGAATAGGAGCACAAGGGAATGAATATCGGGATATACACAAAGATTTAATCCTACCTTAATTGTACTTACCAAAAAANATATATATATATATATATCCACTGTCAATGAATTTCAGCAGAGTCTTTGAAGACAAAGGTGTACCGTGGAGAGCAAGAAAACTCCTGCTCACTCAAATGAAGAAGAAGCACATGCCCTCAACTCTTTCCTCTCACAAAAATTCAGAGGCTTGGGGCATGAGGGGGCAAATGATGAGTCCGAAATTAATTAGGTCTGGGCCAATAAAATAAGGGAGTTCAAATAAACTNTCTGAACACCAACCAAATATGATGCATGTCTCACTTATTTATGACTTCATTTGCTTCAGTACATGACAGCATAGAAGCACCTAGTCTTTCAGTAAGGTTCTCCATAACATGTTTTTGTTCAGTGGATATTCTATTAACCTCTGCTAGTTCCTTCTGTTTGGCATCTAACAACNCTCTCTCTTCCTCAAACACCTCCTTAGTGGAATCCTCCTCGCCTTGCCAATCCAATCAGCTTAAAGATCCTCCTTCGAAGGAATAGGAGCACAAGGGAACGAATATCGGGATATACACGAAGATTTAATCCTACCTTTATTGTACTTACCAAAAACGTAGAAATCCTCTCCCTCACGTCACCACCTCACCATACCTATATAATGCAAACCCTCTCCACATAAAGGGCATAACCTTGAGACCCCTACAGTTTGAGATCCCTGCACCCATCACTTATCTCTCTCTCTTTCTCTCTCTCCTAAAAGCATTGTAATACTCCCTAAGTTACTCTCCCAGTGATATTATTCATCAATAAAGATCTCCAACCACCATTATCATTGTNCCTTGAGACCCCTACAGTTTGAGATCCCTGCACCCATCACTTATCTCTCTCTCTTTCACTCTCTCCTAAAAGCATTGTAATACTCCCTAAGTTACTCTCCCAGTGATATTATTCATCAATAAAGATCTCCAACCACCGCTATCATTGCNGGACGTATAAAAATCGTCGCAAAAAAGGTTGTCCCTACAATTTTTCGCGACAATTTTTATTTCGTCGCAAAAAAGTTTTTTTTTTTTTTATTTTACAAAAAAAATGATATTCCAATAAAATTTTTCTCCTGTACACCGATAATACCTTTGTTCAATTAAAAACTAANCCAAGAGTGGAGTAGATCACGCAGACCGAACCACTATAAATCTTAGTGTTGATTCTTTATTTATTGTTTTGCCATTAATTGCTTATTTACTGCTCATTAATTGCACCCTNCACATGTGTTTTAAAAAAATAAAATTTTATTTCCAAAAAGAATGAATTACAAGAATCAAAGAACAAGTTCTAAAAATATAAAAAATGGATTTAATCTTTCAAGAATATTTAAACCNTTTACTGCTCATTAATTGCACCCTTACATATACTCGACTGTTGATTTTGCGCAATACCGATTTGTATGTCATCAAAATCGTTGAACTTCGATGCCGAGAAATTAATGAAGAAACCCCAAATCCTTAATATGAAACTCGATAGACAANTTAAACTGAACAGCTCCAGCAGTCCAGCTCCATGCCTTGAAATACCATCTCCAACCTCAACATTATCCAGGATCTGTATAATCAAACTGACCACCACACACAACCTTCCTCCTCCTAGCAAAAGGGATCCTGAACTGATCCTGATGCAAAACCAACCTTCCATCCNAACAATTTAGATCAAGAACTTCCCAACAAGAAATCAATTGAGATGATTACAGGACACGAAACAAATTTAGCTAAGAAAATACCAACTCACAAACACACTAACACTAACTCAATTTGATCATTTAATAATGCTTTTCGNAATTTGGAGATAAGCCAAGTAATTCGAGTGGGGTTATTGCTGGTGATAACCATGTCATCAGTGTACAAAAGTAACACAAGAATGTTGTTAGTTGTTTTGCAAATAAATAAACTCAAATCGACAATGCCGCAAGAAAAATCCAATGAGATCAAAAAGCTGCTTAGGTGATCAAACCAAGCGCGAAGGGCTTGTTTCAGACCATACAAGGCTCGACTAAGTTTGTAAACATGTAGAGGATTAGAAGAATCAACATATCCTAGAGGTTGTTTCATGTAGACTGGGCTAGAAAGAGAGCCATGAAGAAATGCATTTTTAACGTCAAGTTGCCGAATTTATCATCCTAGAGCCACAACAATGGTGAGAGCAAGCCAAATACTAGCAAGCTTTATTACAGGACAAAAGATTTCTGAAAAATCAATACCATTGACTTGATTAAACCATTTGGCCATGAGACGAGCTTTAAGACGATCAAGGGAACCATCCACTTTTAGCTTCACCTTGTATACCAATTTGCAATCAACAAGATTCATGTCACTGTGAAATGGAACAAGAGTCCTAGTATTGTTTGCAGCAAGAGCGACGATTTCTTCATCCATTGCAGCCATCCAATGAAGGTGTTGTTTGGTCTTTGACAGAATGAGGCTCATAGGGTACGTCATCATAAGCATGAGCTGCAAGAAGATTAAAAAATTTGATATTGGGTTTTCGAATCCCATGTTGCAACCTCGTAAGCATAGGATGTTGGGTATATGTAAGTGGACTGATAGTAGTGGGAACAATTGAAGTGGAAGCCACTATACAGGAATGATTTTCCATTAAGAGTGGAGCAGGTTGGACCAATGAGAGCGAAATAGGAGGGGAAGATGTTGAAAACACGTTGTAAAGGTCCGAGAGATCTAGTAGAGGCTATTTCAAATGATACTCCAATTGACGAATTTGACAAACCCAATGTACTGGGAGCAGTGATCACTGCAAGAGAGGGATCTGATATGGGTTTTGTTGGTAGCGGCTCAAATTTTTGTTTTAATAAGTTAGCTGACATCATTACTAAAAGCTTATTAGAGGATACAAGTAAAGCAATTTCATTGCTCGAATAAGATGAAAGTTTTTTTGTAATTGGTTAGATGATGTCATTGCTACAATCTTATTGAAGGATGTAAGTGGAGCAATCAAATGCATTGCTTAAATGCAAAGGAGTTCATCTGCCACCACCATTACAACAAAAATCATTTTTTGCTACAATTTTTTTCGTCACTAAAGTAAAAAAATAGTCGCAAAATTTTTTGTGACGCTTTTTTTGTCGCGTGTTCATCGTAATAGTTTTATTGCATAAAGTATTTTGTGATGTAAATTTAATTTCATCACGAAAAAAAAACGTCGCTAAATGTTAAAAAAACGTAGCTAAAATCTATTCCACCAGCGTAAAAAATAATAATTTAATTAATTTTTCGCGACGTCAAAAAATCATTGCAAATACTGTTTTGATAAATAAAAATGTTAAAAATAATAATTTAATTAATTTTTCGCGACGTAAAAAAATCGTCGCAAATAATTTTTTACATAAATAAAAAATGTAAAAAATAATAAGTTAATTAATTTTTAGCGACATAACAAAATCTTCGCAAATAAGTTTTAACATAAATAAAAAATATAAAAAATAATAACGTAATTAATATTTAGCGACGTAAAAAAATTGTCGCAGATAATATTTTACATAAATAAAAATGTAAAAAATAATAATTAAATTAATTTTTTGTAAAAATTCGTCACAAATAAATTTTTACATAAATAAAAAATATAAAAAATAATTAAATAAATACATTTGGGACGTATAAAAATCGTCGCAAAAAAGGTTGTCCCTACAATTTTTCGCGACAATTTTAATTTCGTCGCAAAAAAGTTTTTTTTTTTTTAATTTTACAAAAAAAATGATATTCCAATAAAATTTTTCTCCTGTACACTGATAATACCTTTGTTCAATTAAAAACTAACACAATTAATACATTTCACATGTGTTTTAAAAAAATAAAATTTTATTTCCAAAAAGAATGAATTACAAGAATCAAAGAACAAGAACTAAAAATATAAAAAATGGATTTAATCTTTCAAGAATATTTAAACCATCTCTAATTACATTTAATATCTCTTAAACTGAACAGCTCCAGCAGTCCAGCTCCATGCCTTGAAATACCATCTCCAACCTCAACATTATCCAGGATCTGTATAATCAAACTGACCACCACACACAACCTTCCTCCTCCTAGCAAAAGGGATCCTGAAGTGATCCTGATGCAAAACCAACCTTCCATCCAGTGACAAAATATCACTTTTTGAAAAATCAGTGAAAACAAAATAAGAGTATTGAAAGAGAGAGGTAGCATTTACAATGAAAACAAGTGTTGATAAAGTAGTGTGGATAAACTAAGAGAAAATCAGTGCAGTAACCTTTTGAGAGAAGGAAAAATACAAGAGGGAAAAAAAAAAGGAAAGGGGGACAATCAACATACCTATATGAATTACAGTATAGAACTAACAGAATTATACAGCAAGTGGATGAAGCAACCCAAAAGCAATCTCTGAATCGATTCAGTAGCTGACTAATTTTATTAATGGATGGAAGATAATGCAGGTGCACTATGTGGTTCTTCATTTAAGTCACCCCTGCCTTCATTATATGTTTTTTTTTTAATTTCTTCAAAAAATTAGCATCTTGTTTTCTAGACATGCATCTAGAACATACGGCTACTTATTCTAAGAAAAGAAACAAAAACCTTAAACCAATCAGTGCAAGGACTAAAACAATAATGGAATGAATAAAACAATAATGGAAAGAATAAAACATGTGATTGATGCATGGTTTTCAATGCCCATTATCTGAACACCAACCAAATATGATGCATGTCTCACTTATTTATGACTTCATTTGCTTCAGTACATGACAGCATAGAAGCACCTAGTCTTTCAGTAAGGTTCTCCATAGCATGTTTTTGTTCAGTGGATATTCTATTAACCTCTGCTAGTTCCTTCTGTTTGGCATCTAACAATTGGCACAACTCTTCTTGTTGATCAAGGTAAGATTTTGAAATTGATGCTTTCAAGTCTTTGATCTCCTGCATAAGAGGTATGAATGTCAATTAAGACAATGTCAAGGAACAAAACTTTGTTGGGTAAATTGTAAAAAGGACAAGCAAAAACCAACATAAGAATCACAATATTCTTCCCAATTTTTAACCACCACTATTGACTGGTGAGAACTTGTTAGACAAGACCTAAAAATGTGAAGTGCCTGCATCAGCTGTAACATAACATAGATATTGGTACCAGGTGCATCTTAGACACTTGTTAGCAAAATGTCCGATGATTACAAGACACAAAACAAAAAATCAAAGCTACTATAACCTTCATTAAAGTAGAAAATACTGCATACTAGAAACAATTTAGATCAAGAACTTCCCAACAAGAAATCAATTGAGATGATTACAGGACACAAAACAAATTTAGCTAAGAAAATACCAACTCACAAACACACTAACACTAACTCAATTTGATCATTTAATAATGCTTTTCAGCCCACACATTGTGGATTGCAGACTCACTAAAACCAATTCAGTGCACACAAACATGCATAAATGAGAGGAAAGAAAGAGGTTCACAAACACAAGCAGCCCATACAAGTTCATGATGCTCAACAGCTGCACGGTTCTCTCTGCGCAAGCAATCAATGGTCATGACTTGATTTTCCAATTGCTTCCTCAGTTCCTGAACATGCATGTGCTTAAGATGTATGAGTTGTATGAAGAAAGAAATGATTGGATGTTCTTAACTGACTGTATAATTAAGATCTCTATCATCAATTACAATAGCTCAGTAATCAAAACAACAATACCGTGCTTGACCGTTGAAGACAGTTACCTGGTTTACATCCATATATAAAGATGACTACTAACTAATAAATCTAGGTAACTATCTCACTTGCCTTTTAAATTGTATAAGAACCCACCGGAAGCAAAAGAAATAATTCAAGCAGTCATTCTGCTTAAAATAATTATGCAAAGGAGTGTCTAACAACTCCACCAGCTGCCACAACATCAGTGAAAGGTAAGTTAAAACTTGAAGGAGAAACCTACCTCACAAAGCAATTGAGAGCCAAGACAACTAAGATGCCAACTTACATTCATAGTTCAAGAGAGAAAGGGGACACAAATGAAACCTTTTCAAGGTTTGCAATCAAACCCATTTCAGTTTGCAATCAAACCATCCTATTTTTCATCTTCAAGCACTTCAAGCACAACAAGCTTAATATCCATTTCAATTCACTACCATGATCCGGATGGTATACTGGGATTGGTAGTTCAATATATCCAAAATGACCTGAAATGAAAAACAGAGAAGAACTTCAGCTGCNTCAAACCCATTTCAGTTTGCAATCAAACCATCCTATTTTTCATCTTCAAGCACTTCAAGCACAACAAGCTTAATATCCATTTCAATTCACTACCATGATCCGGATGGTATACTGGGATTGGTAGTTCAATATATCCAAAATGACTTGAAATGAAAAACAGAAAAGAACTTCAGCTGTATTTTTGTGATTGCATAAAAAAAGTAAGATAATTAGCTCAAAGTTTTCTAATAGTTAAAACTTGCTCACTGTCCACCAAAAAGCAAACCAATGCAGCACTCCGAAGTAGACCAGAACATACATAAATCACAAACCAAATGCCCAAACAGACAATATCTATGCATTTCAGTACCTGACTCTTTACAATAGACAACATCTCTGAATTCTCAACTGGCAATTACCTGATCAATGAAAAACCCTTCTCAGCAGATTGCATCATCACAGATGCTGCATTTAAACAGATAACTCTGCCTTGACCATCTCTAGTATCCACCTTGTTCCTGCACAAATTTCAGAAATAGCAGGGATTTTCTGATGCAACACCAGTCTGCCTGATCTGACAGACAACACCTTCCCTCNTTTCAGTACCTGACTCTTTACAATAGACAACATCTCTGAATTCTCAACTGGCAATTACCTGATCAATGAAAAACCCTTCTCAGCAGATTGCATCATCACAGATGCTGCATTTAAACAGATAACTCTGCCTTGACCATCTCTAGTATCCACCTTGTTCCTACACAAATTTCAGAAATAGCAGGGATTTTCTGATGCAACACCAGTCTGCCTGATCTGACAGACAACACCTTCCCTCACTTTGCAGAAAACCCTAATGCTCTGTACATCCTGCATTCACCTCAACCTCTAGCTCTTGGATCACTAATTGAATTCTTTTCAACCTAGCAGAACGTATATTAGACTGATCCTGAAGTAAAAGTAATCTTTCAGTTAAAAGCAAAATGTCGCTGACTGAAAAATCAGTGTAAACTCCAACTTGAACTGCCAATGATGCCAAAAATTCAGCGAAATAAGGCCAACATTAAACCATGAGAATAACATTAGTAAAAATACTAGTGACCAAAAGAAAAGAAAGAAGGCAACTAATCTCAAGTTTTTCAGGTGCAACGACCAAAAGATCAGCCCACCTTAGCTTTCAATATCAGTACAATTATAGAAAACAAAGTTTTAACACACCATAGGTGCTATTAGGTGGCTAAGCCAAGATTTACACTTGCTAAGCCATCCATAAGCNACATTAAACCATGAGAATAACATTAGTAAAAATACTAGTGACCAAAAGAAAAGAAAGAAGGCAACTAATCTCAAGTTTTTCAGGTGCAACGACCAAAAGATCAGCCCACCTTAGCTTTCAATATCAGTACAATTATAGAAAACAAAGTTTTAACACATCATAGGTGCTATTAGGTGGCTAAGCCAAGATTTACACTTGCTAAGCCATCCATAAGCTGAATAGAATCAATCCCACAACAAGTATGCCAATTAGGGAGTCCGCGCCAATTAGTCAATTACTCCACTCTCCTCAATATATAATATCACACCAGTAACAACAAATTAAATAACATAAACAATATTTTGAACAAATTTCAAAAGATAAGAGGGAACACATAGTAGTAGCTAGTAAGGGACATCACATCAAATGGGCTATCCCAAAACTACAACGTCGCCGAAGCATTTTGTAGCAGTTTTCTTATGCAGCATTTCATGAATGATAAACACTACCACAAAGTGAAACTATTAGTAAGCTGCCTTGCCAAGCACANCAAATTTCAAAAGATAAGAGGGAACACATAGTAGTAGCTAGTAAGGGACATCACATCAAATGGGCTATCCCAAAACTACAACGTCGCCGAAGCATTTTGTAGCAGTTTTCTTATGCAACATTTCATGAATGATAAACACTACCACAAAGTGAAACTGTTAGTAAGCTACCTTGCCAAGCACGCAAGTTAATAGGTGATAGCCTTGATAGCTTTCAAAAATGGCAGAACAAGATTGTCTTCACAAGTTCAATTCATCTGGTACAAAAAAAGAAAAAAAAATACATTAATAAATTATAATTCAAATTTTTAAAAAACATACAGATTTTCAAATTCTTAAGTGTTCAAATTTTTAGTTGTTCTCCGTTCGCTTTCACGGCAAGTTTTAGTTTTAGTTCCAAGTTTTGGAAACAAGTCGATTGGCCCCCTTAGCTCCAAGTTTTAGTTTTTAAACTTCTTAAGTGTTAAACATAAAACGACAGTAAAAAGATACTAAGACTCAGGTGGCATGTCTGCATTAGTTGAGGTGCCCTGCAGAGCACGTTGCATTTGAAGTTGCATCTGCAAAAGTTGCTGCATCATCTATTGTTGCGCGTCTTCAAACTTCTCCTTCCAATCTTTCGTTTCATCACGTTCCTTCTGAAGAGAGTCTTCAAGAGAATCAATAGGTCCTCGCAACTCTTTTATCACATCAGCTTCTTCTCGATACTCAGTNATTGTTGCGCGTCTTCAAACTTCTCCTTCCAATCTTTCGTTTCATCACGTTCCTTCTAAAGAGAGTCTTCAAGAGAATCAATAGGTCCTCGCAACTCTTTTATCACATCAGCTTCTTCTCGATACTCAGCAGTGGATCTGAATGACTGAGTAGAGGATGAAGGTTTCGGACCATGTCCAAATCCTTTCTTATATTCAGGTCGGCTGCCAAGAACTGTGCATGCAATTTCATCCTGTGTCAATGGCTCTACACCCTCTTCTAAGTTCTGCGTGCACAATTCTTTTATCCGCACCTACAATTTAATGTATTTCAACCCAATTAGTGAGTGAATCATAAAAATTTATTTTTTAAAAAAAAACATAATTTTCTACAATTTGAAATACTTACATATCTTGACTCTGCCTTAGAAGAAACTCACTCACCCTTCTTGTTCACATGAGAATCGTGAAAAAAATCAACAATGTGGGGGTGGCTCATCAATCATAGTGTCCCTATGTTACAGTTAATCAAAATATCAATATTCAAAATTATGAAATTTCTATATATTAAAATTTAGGAAGCAAATGCTAAAGTATCATACCCTTTCATATAGGGCAGACTGGAAAGACTTTGAACCCATCGAGTGGTTATATGGCAACTTGGCACGATTTTTCACATTTTTCTTAGATTTTTCCTATATACAAAGAACATAAGTAGTACACAATTGGGAATAAAAAGTGGATATTAATTTGCATAGCTTATAAAAGTTACCTGAAATTTTGGATCCTTGTAAAGTGTTTCAATTATGTACTCCCAATCCTCCTGACTCACATTACCATATAGCTTGCTCTTTGTGTCAACACCGGACTTAACCAACTCCTTGTAGTGCATATGCATATGGTATTGGTGGTCCCTGTACCTCGCTGCAAATTTTTTGTCGATGGAGTTCCTAACACCAACTTTTTTATGATAGTCTCTAATGTTAAACTTTGTCTACAACAAAATATAAATGTACAAATTAATTACAACATGTTGTAACACTCTACACAAATAAATATATTTTGGAAACCAAAAAAATACATCCACTAACCAACAAACGTGCAATCAGTGGTGCCTTCTCCTCTTCAGCTATTTGTTTCCATTTGTGGACATTTCTGATAGGGGCAAACATCCTCGCCAGGGAGCCAATCTATGTCATCACCTTCGAAGAATGTACACCCACTAGAACGCCGACTCCATCAGGAATCAAAACATCTAGAGGGCAGTGAGTTGCACAAAGATGCTCAGCATTTTTTCCCCCTAGACGATCCTCGACCTTGTTTCTTTGTGGTAAAAGCTCCTGCGCAAACAATAATAACAGATGTTAGCCCACCATATTAAGAAAACAATGTTTAGAAAATAAAGTATGCATCAAACCTGTACTTCTAGCCTCAGTGCCTGTAAGAGGCTGTGATGTAGGTGCATCCGATGACACAGCTCTCACATGTGCACTCGATGTTGCACCCCTAGTAGGTGCATCAGAGGATGCAACCTTACTAGCTATTGTGCTGGCTCGGCGATCTGGTCCCATGTATATACAACACCTGAAATATAGAAATATATAAGTTATATCGACAATATCCAAGTATGAACTTTATATATAAATCATAATTTATTAATTACCTTGACAATATGTTAATAATTCATCTACATGTCTGACTCTTCATCAGAATCAAAATGGGAATGCACATCATCATCTTCTTATGAATCCACATACTCCACTTGTGCCTCATCATTGTCATCACATATGAAATCATCAATGTTATTGTCTTCTCTGCTTCCCCCCTAGAAAATCCAGTCTCGAGGAATGATTTATGGATCAAGATCAGTCCTATGAAGTTGACCTATTTCGTTATCTTCGACCACTATAGGAGTAACCTCTGTTGATTCATCCTGTTGGAATGTGTCACTTGGAACATACGATTCATTTTCACTAACTCTTATATCTTCCAACTCAGGAACATCCCATATTCCTCGATGATGTATGTGTTGCACAACTTGCCAATCCCTACCTAATTTTGTGTCATTAACATAAAATACTTGTTTCACCTGATTAGGTAGGACAAAAGGGTCATTTTGATACCATCTACTTTTCACATTAATGCTTGTAAAATGAGCATTAGTCTGAACTATTTTTCCACTACCAAGGTTGAACCATTCACATTGGAACAAAAAAACACTATGGCCAAATATGTAACTCATCTCCCAGACCTTATTTAAGTATCCATAGAAGTTAATTGTTTTGTTATTATGTTCTCCTTCTACAACTACCCCACTATTTTGGCTTTTTCGACAATTGTCACGCTCTTTAGTGCGAAACTGGACACCATTGCATATTGCCCTAGAGTATAATTTTATTGTCACATCAGGACCATTTGCTAGTGACCACAATTCATCAATTGCTTCATGTGACCCTTCGCCTCGTAATTGATTCATCTACACACATGAATATGAAAGGTTTTATGGTTTTACAAACTAATGCAAATAATGCTTATAATCTAAATTCTTATAGCTTACACATTTTGCAAACCACGTGGGAAAATCTACTTGGTGGCGACGAGCGTTGTCATCATTTCTTTCCAACTCTAACATATTTTTGTGTTCCCTACGTATAAAACCATAATTTTGACATATAACAAATATTAAACAATTAAAAAATACAATAAGAATGCTAAAAAATATGTATATTTAACATACACATACTCTAGATATAGATCCAGTTTGGGACTATTATGTAGGACAAACCAATGAGCCATCTCTCGTTCCTGTTGAGAGACATCAGTTGCTCTTGTAATTTGCCCAAAAGGACGAATATTTTGGATGAACACAGCTAACCCATGCACATTTTCAACTTNTTTTTTTAAAAAAAAACATAATTTTCTACAATTTGAAATACTTACATATCTTGACTCTGCCTTAGAAGAAACTCACTCACCCTTCTTGTTCACATGAGAATCGTGAAAAAAATCAACAATGTGGGGGTGGCTCATCAATCATAGTGTCCCTATGTTACAGTTAATCAAAATATCAATATTCAAAATTATGAAATTTCTATATATTAAAATTTAGGAAGCAAATGCTAAAGTATCATACCCTTTCATATAGGGCAGACTGGAAAGACTTTGAACCCATCGAGTGGTTATATGGCAACTTGGCACGATTTTTCACATTTTTCTTAGATTTTTCCTATATACAAAGAACATAAGTAGTACACAATTGGGAATAAAAAGTGGATATTAATTTGCATAGCTTATAAAAAGTTACATGAAATTTTGGATCCTTGTAGAGTGTTTCAATTATGTACTCCCAATCCTCCTGACTCACATTACCATATAGCTTGCTCTTTGTGTCAACACCGGACTTAACCAACTCCTTGTAGTGCATATGCATATGGTATTGGTGGTCCCTGTACCTCGCTGCAAATTTTTTGTCGATGGAGNTAATTTGCATAGCTTATAAAAAGTTACATGAAATTTTGGATCCTTGTAAAGTGTTTCAATTATGTACTCCCAATCCTCCTGACTCACATTACCATATAGCTTGCTCTTTGTGTCAACACCGGACTTAACCAACTCCTTGTAGTGCATATGCATATGGTATCGGTGGTCCCTATACCTCGCTGCAAATTTTTTGTCGATGGACTTCCTAACACCAACTTTTTTATGATAGTCTCTAATGTTAAACTTTGTCTACAACAAAATATAAATGTACAAATTAATTACAACATGTTGTAACACTCTACACAAATAAATATATTTTGGAAACCAAAAAAATACATCCACTAACCAACAAACGTGCAATCAGTGGTGCCTTCTCCTCTTCAGCTATTTGTTTCCATTTGTGGACATTTCTGATAGGGGCAAACANATGGACTTCCTAACACCAACTTTTTTATGATAGTCTCTAATGTTAAACTTTGTCTACAACAAAATATAAATGTACAAATTAATTACAACATGTTGTAACACTCTACACAAATAAATATATTTTGGAAACCAAAAAAATACATCCACTAACCAACAAACGTGCAATCAGTGGTGCCTTATCCTCTTCAGTTATTTGTTTCCATTTGTGGACATTTCTGATAGGGGCAAACGTCCTCGCCAGGGAGCCAATCTATGTCATCACCTTCGAAGAATGTACACCCACTAGAACGCCGACTCCATCAGGAATCAAAACATCTAGAGGGCAGTGAGTTGCACAAAGATGCTCAGCATTTTTCCCCCCTAGACGATCCTCGACCTTGTTTCTTTGTGGTAAAAGCTCCTGCGCAAACAATAATAACAGATGTTAGCCCACCATATTTNGTCATCACCTTCGAAGAATGTACACCCACTAGAACGCCGACTCCATCAGGAATCAAAACATCTAGAGGGCAGTGAGTTGCACAAAGATGCTCAGCATTTTTTCCCCCTAGACGATCCTCGACCTTGTTTCTTTGTGGTAAAAGCTCCTGCGCAAACAATAATAACAGATGTTAGCCCACCATATTAAGAAAACAATGTTTAGAAAATAAAGTATGCATCAAACCTGTACTTCTAGCCTCAGTGCCTGTAAGAGGCTGTGATGTAGGTGCATCCGATGACACAGCCCTCACATGTGCACTCGATGTTGCACCCCTAGTAGGTGCATCAGAGGATGCAACCTTACTAGCTATTGTGTTGGCTCGGCGATTNGCATCAAACCTGTACTTCTAGCCTCAGTGCCTGTAAGAGGCTGTGATGTAGGTGCATCCGATGACACAGCTCTCACATGTGCACTCGATGTTGCACCCCTAGTAGGTGCATCAGAGGATGCAACCTTACTAGCTATTGTGCTGGCTCGGCGATNCTGTACTTCTAGCCTCAGTGCCTGTAAGAGGCTGTGATGTAGGTGCATCCGATGACACAGCCCTCACATGTGCACTCGATGTTGCACCCCTAGTAGGTGCATCAGAGGATGCAACCTTACTAGCTATTGTGTTGGCTCGGCGATTTGGTCCCATGTATATACAACACCTGAAATATAGAAATATATAAGTTATATCGACAATATCCAAGTATGAACTTTATATATAAATCATAATTTATTAATTACCTTGACAATATGTTAATAATTCATCTACATGTCTGACTCTTCATCAGAATCAAAATGGGAATGCACATCATCATCTTCTTCTGAATCCACATACTCCACTTGTGCCTCATCATTGTCATCACATATGAAATCATCAATGTTATTGTCTTCTCTGCTTCCCCCCTAGAAAATCCAGTCTCGAGGAATGATTTANATAAGTCGTTGGAGAAGAACATGACAATCATGGCTTTTCAGACCTAATACCTTATCATCCTTCATGCTCACAGACCTTGATATATTTCCTGCATATCCATCTGGATACTTAACTGACTTCAAAAATTCACAAAGCCCTTGTCTTTCTTTTTGAGACAAAGTGTACCACGCAGTTGGTTTTAAATATGACTCCCCATTCTTTAGGAGGTGCAATTCTTTTCTGNCACTATAGGAGTAACCTCTGTTGATTCATCCTGTTGGAATGTGTCACTTGGAACATACGATTCATTTTCACTAACTCTNTCTTTTTGAGACAAAGTGTACCACGCAGTTGGTTTTAAATATGACTCCCCATTCTTTAGGAGGTGCAATTCTTTTCTGATATTTAGGTCCTCCAAATCTAGACGAGCTCTATCTGTATCCTTATTTTTGCCATCAATACTCAACAATGTGCCAAGCAAACTATCACATATATTCTTTCCTATGTGCATGACATCAAGGTTGTGTCGAATCTTAAGCACATGCCAATACGGTAACTAAAAAAAAATGCTCTTCTTTGTCCAATTAAGTTCCTCAGATGATCGCTTTCTTTTTCAATTGTTTGGATGCTTCCCGAATTACACATTTGGTAAACACTCCAACTGATCTAAAATCTCTTGCCCTAATAACTCAAAAGGTTTTGATTTTTTCTCAATCTTACCATTAAATAACTTANTATTATGTTCTCCTTCTACAACTACCCCACTATTTTGGCTTTTTCGACAATTGTCACGCTCTTTAGTGTGAAACTGGACACCATTGCATATTGCCCTAGAGTATAATTTTATTGTCACATCAGGACCGNTTAAATAACTTACTTCATCGCTAACTGTGATCTTGCGACAAGTAACGCCGATGGCCTATGTAGCCAATTTTGCTTCTTAATGGCTGTGATAATGCATCAAAATTACAAATGAGGNTTCATCAATTGCTTCATGTGACCCTTCGCCTCGTAATTGATTTATCTACACACATGAATATGAAAGGTTTTATGGTTTTACAAACTAATGCAAATAATGCTTATAATCTAAATTCTTATAGCTTACACATTTTGCAAACCACGTGGGAAAATCTACTTGGTGGCGACGAGCGTTGTCATCATTTCTTTCCAACTCTAACATATTTTTGTGTTCCCTACGTATAAAACCATAATTTTGACATATAACAAATATTAAACAATTAAAAAATACAATAAGAATGCTAAAAAATATGTATATTTAACATACACATACTCTAGATATAGATCCAGTTCGGGACTATTATGTAAGACAAACCAATAAGCCATCTCTCGTTCCTGTTGAAAGACATCAGTTGCTCTTGTAATTTGCCCAAAAGGACGAATATTTTGGATGAACACAGCTAACCCATGCACATTTTCAACTCGATCTGCATTTTGTTCCTCGCGATTAAAAACTGTTTCGATACCAGTAAGATACATTGAGCAAAACGTAAGACATTCTTTTACAATATAAGCCTCTGCAATTGAACCTTCTGGACAAGCTCGGTTACGAACATATCCTTTTAAAGTTATGAGATACCTTCAGTAAATCACAAAACATATAAGGAGATAATAACAAAACCAAATGAGAAGCTAATAACAATTTACAATATTACCTTTCCACTAGGTACATCCGCGATACTGCACTAATCCAGCAATCTTGGCTTCCTTTGGCAAGTGAACTGTTAAATGCACCATAACATCGAAGAATGCTGGAACAAATATCTTTTCTAACTTACAAAGAATAAGTATTATGTTATCTTGTAATGCATCCAAGTCTTTTACCATCAATGTCTTTGCACAGAGTTGTTGAAAAACATTTCCTAGCTCAAACAAAGTGGTACAAATTTTCTTGTCCAACTAACCACGAATTCCAAGTGGAATAAGTCGTTGGAGAAGAACATGACAATCATGGCTTTTCAGACCTAATACCTTATCATCCTTCATGCTCACAGACCTTGATATATTTCCTGCATATCCATCTGGATACTTAACTGATTTCAAAAATTCACAAAGCCCTTGTCTTTCTTTTTGAGACAAAGTGTACCACGCAGTTGGTTTTACATATGACTCCCCATTCTTTAGGAGGTGCAATTCTTTTCTGATATTTAGGTCCTCCAAATCTAGACGAGCTCTATCTGTATCCTTATTTTTGCCATCAATTCTCAACAATGTGCCAAGCAAACTATCACATATATTCTTCCCTATGTGCATGACATCAAGGTTGTGTCGAATCTTAAGCACATGCCAATACGATAACTAAAAAAAAATGCTCTTCTTTGTCCAATTAAGTTCCTCAGATGATCGCTTTCTTTTTCAAATGTTTGGATGCTTCCCGAATTACACATTTGGTAAACACTCCAACTGATCTAAAATCTCTTCCCCTAATAACTCAAAAGGTTTTGATTTTTTCTCAATCTTACCATTAAATAACTTACTTCATCGCTAACTGTGATCTTGCGGCAAGTAACGCCGATGGCCTATGTAGCCAATTTTGCTTCTTAATAGCTGTGATAATGCATCAAAATTACAAATGAGGCATGCCTTGTAACCTTTTGTACTCCATCCAGATAAGTTACCATAAGCAGGAAAATCATTTATGGTCCACATAATAGCTGCACGCATTTGAAATTTCTGTTTGCTACATGCATCAAAAGTTACAACACCTTCCCATAATTCTTTCAACTCATCAATTAACAGGCGCAAATATACATCAATCTCCTTCTCGGGCGCCTGTGGTCCTGGAATAAGCAATGATATCATGAAGAACGGATCGCTAATACATTTCCAGGGAGGCAGGTTGTAAGGCATCAAGATCACATGCCACATACTGTAAGAGTTGCTCATGTTGCCAAAAAGGTTAAAACTATCGGTGGCCAATCCAAGCCTAACATTACGAGCGTCCCAAGCAAAATCAGGATAGTGTTTATCAAAGTCTTTCCATTCTTCAGAATCACCAGGATGCCTTGAAAAATTCTCGTCGTCCACTCGCTTCTCTTGGTGCCACCTCATATCTACAGTCGTCTTCCTCGACATAAACAATCTCTGTAACCTCGATTTTACAGGAAAGTATCACAAGATCTTATGAGGTATCTTCTTACCCTTACTATCATTGAACATATATCTTGACTCCCCACATACTGTACACTTATCCAATTTTTCATTCTCCTTCCAAAATAGCATACAATAATACCCACATGCATGAATGGACTCGTATCCCAATCCCAAAGCACGTAAAAATGTTTTAGCATCATAGAGAGACGTTGGAAGAATATGACCGTTTGGTAAAAAATCTTCCAATTGCTCTAACATTAATGTTAATGACTTATTTCTCCACTTGCTCAATACCTTCAAATGAAGCAACTTAACCAAGAATGACAATAGTGTATATTTTTTACAACCATGATACAAAACACGTTGAGCATCCTTCAATAATTTTTCAAAATTTTGAACTTCTTCACTATCAACACCCTCACATGTTTCTCCACTACGAACACCCCATAAATCATTATCCATGAACATTCCCCTACCAACATCTTCCAACATTTCGGGTATTTTATCTCGATCATCATATTCACTGTCAATCATACCATCCTCGACATTATCAGCATCATCATCATCATCATCTTCAAAGAATTGGGTGACATTCTTAGGCACGGGTTCCCTATGGTGTACCCACGTCGTGTAAGAGGTCATGATCCCTTTCATGTACAAATGATTTTTCACAGTCTCATCATCATGTCATTCTGCATTCTTGCAATTCCTGCATGGACATCAAATTTTTCCATCTCGATTCGAACGTTCCATGGAAAAATTGACAAAATATTTGACCCCATCAATGTATTTCGAATCCAACCTATGCCAAATCGTCATCCAACTCTTGTTCATATTTGATAGCTTACAAAATCAAATATTTATCAATGTCATGTACCAAGCATCATGCAAACTATGTCGTCAACTCCTTCCTATATTTTGGTAGGTGGTCCTATCCCATTCAAGAATGCACATTATATATCATAGGAAGCATCTCTTACCGCTTCGTACATCTCTAACTAAAATTTGACAGCATCTCCCCATAATTCTCTAAGTACACGACATAGACTAGGTGTCGTTGCTACACCCATCTAGTATGTACACAGAGAACAATGGGATCTGCCACTCAGAATATTTAATAGATGTAACAAGTTAAGCGGTGAGATACTAACTACAATATAGACTTGTGCATTCCCAAACTGTCCGAAATTGGACAATTCAAGAAATCTCCACTTACAAAGAATACTCTATGTTCAATGTGGATTCTTGAATGGGTACTAAGGTTTCATGCAGGCATGCATAGAATTGAAACCATAATTTATATTAAGGTTTGAATAAATCACCGAAATGCATAACTCGCCCATTCCCATAAATAAAACAAAGCATCACATAAATTAGACATATATGATAATACTATTGAAAATAAGTCATTGGCTAGCTAATGTAGTTTGTGTATTCAGAATGAGGAGATGTAAAAATGCATTGTTTGTTACTTGTTCTTTTGTTGAATCAGTATGGAGGAATAGTGTATAGGGATAGAGGTGGTTGAGAATTGGTAACAGAAGTTAAATAAGTCTAGATTTGACACTTTGCATAGCAGTAGCCAAGAACTACTAATGTACAAGTAGTGATAACATCAGATCTCAAGGTTTTGCTTGCACTTCAATACAGTTGGATGAAGACAACAAAATCAAACCACAAAAAAACTCATTGTGGTGCTAAAATATAAGATGAATGATTCAAATCTTGAAAACCTTGCACAAACCCCCCACCAAAAATTGATGAAGAGAGTAAATTATTACTCTATAGCAAAAAGGAGGTTGAACACATGGGTGTAACATTTGACAAAAACTTAAGTGATGCCAAACACAACCATAGTTCGCACATACTAAACATATAGATCAAGCTAAGCACCAAAAAGGGGATGAACCGATGAAAAGGTGTAGCTTTTAGCTCCATTTTTACTCATTGTATGTGTGGCTTTTAGCGATTGATTGGTCAATTGGGTCACTGCCAAAATCTACCTGACAAGGCAAGAAGTAGTAAAGATTTGAATGGAATTTCCTTTATTTATATTATACATAGGAACCAAATTTAATTGCAATGCATTTGGATGTATTTTTTTCCTCGTGCATTTGAATAACTTTATGCTTGTATACCAATTGAGGCTTAGATTATCCTAGGATATGTCAATGTAAGTTAGTTAAATTATTTACTAAGAATATAACAATGAAGAAAATGCTTGATGAGTTGATGAAAAATATTTTAGTATATATTATGTATATAAATTGGCAGGATATTTAGAGTTGGATATCGAAATGTTAAATTAATTAGTCAATGAATGGAATTTTGAGAAAGAGTGATTGAGAAGAAAAAAGGTACAAATACTTAAATTGATAGAAAAAAATATTATTGGATGCGATGTCATTTCATTGTTATTACTCATATTAATGCCAATACAGTAAAGTGCAAGTGAAATCTATAAAATTTTCTGAAGTTATTAGCATCATGCCAATGTCTCATTTCGTCTAAAGTTGTTACGCCATTGGAGAGTGCAAAAGTTTTAATGACAATTAATGTTGTAATGAGTTTCTGGTTGATGATAAGTAGTTGTAAATATCACCTTGCATTTTGAATAGCACTTTAGAAAGGAAGATTTTTCAAATTCAAAAGAAAGCCAAAACAAAATTAGGCTATCTATGTGTGAATTTTACATATTGCATGTAATTTAAATGCATTCTACTGCCTATGGTATGCAAGTTGCATGTTTTGTGGGGAAACTAATAAAGCTCTTTTCTTGGAGGAATGAGATTGGAAAATGTTGCAGGATCCAGATTGCTCACCATACTGTGATGAAAATGATGCAGACACTGGTGGCAGGAGGGATTCAGTCAAAAGAGCAGGCTTGAAAAACTACTTAATGGAGTCGAATCTTCACTTAATGAGTCATTGTTTTTCTTGGAAATAACCTGGAATGCCCTTACAATTATGTGTAGTTATTTGTTTTTGAACCTTTTGTTGATTCTCTTTAATACTTAGATTAACCAGCTATTCTCCTGATGTAATGCTTTGGGGTACTTGAATGGTTTGGAGTCTTCACATAAACGAATGTGTTTTAGTAGGCCATAAAGATTATAAAGATAAGGATACACTGTTGGAGATTCAAAGGAAGGATACCAACCCAAATACGGTGATGACTGCCAATTGTAAGATACTGCTTGGGGAGACTAATAGCTCTGTAAGGCATATCCTTAGAAAAGGAAATCAATTGTAATTTTAATTCTAATTTAAATTTAAAATATCTAATAAATACTTTTAAAAAAATAGTATTTGAAATCATCCCACCACTATCTCTACCACCGTTACCACTGTCGTCATCGCCACCATTACTACCACCACCACGGCCACTCTCGCCGCCACAACGATCATTGCCACCCACCACAACCATCACCGTCTCCTACCACCACACATTGTCGCCTACCACCTCTCATCTCCGCTACAAACCGATGCTTAAATTCTTTTATCTCTTATCTATGTTTGTGATTTGATTTTGGATATTAATATAAATATATTTATTATTTATCATTTTTTGCACAGTTAATAACTAGTATTGCTATAAATTTATATTCTGTGACGAAAATAAAGCCTTCGTCATAAATTTCGAAAATATTTTTGTGACGTAAATAATAAAACGTAGCAATTTAATATTTTTTATTTTATTTTAACTTTAAATGTGGTTGTAATTTATATTCTGCGACGAAAATAAAAACATTACAATTTAATTTTTGCGACAATAAAATTTTGTTGTAAAAAATATTGTCATTTCCCGCCTTCATTGCGGTAAATAAGAGAGAGAGAATGACAATTTTAAGATGAAAAAAAAAGTCACGAATTAATAACTGATTTTTTGTTGGATTGTATTCAGCAACGAAAAATTTAAATGTCGCGAATTATATATTTAAATTTATTTTTATATTAATCTTATATTATTTATTTGTTGGGGAATCACCTTTTATTTGAGAGAGAAAAACATTTCTCGTGCCAAAAAATAAAATTTGGGAGGATACACTTTTTTGCGACTTTTTTACAAACGTCGCCAAAATACATTTAAAGTCTAATTTAAAATTTATAATCATCAATTCCCGCTATTTCTCGCACCAAAAAAAAAATGGCAAAAGAATAAGACCTTTAAAAACGTCGCAAAAAAAATTTTGAAGTCTAATTTAAAATTAACAAATTTACATTCTGCTATGGATTAATAAAAACGTCACAAATTGACATTATTATTTCATTTAACTTTACTGAGGAAAATTCATAATCTGCGACGTTATTCAAAAAGCGTTGCAAAAAAATTTTAAGTCTAATTTAAAATTAATAAATTTAAATTCTGCGACGAATTTATAAAAACGTTGCTAATTGACATTATTATTTTCATTTAACTTTACTCAGGAAAAGTTATCTTCTGCGACATTTTTTATAAAAGTCGCAAAACAAATTAAGTCTAATTTAATTTTTTTGATTCTATTTTTGATTTTGATTTTATATTCTTTATTTGTGCAATGAATTAAATCTTTCGGCGACAATAATTTTTTGTCGTAAAAACTCTTAATTTCTTGCCATTTCTCTTGGCAAAAAAAAAATCGAAAGAATATGACCTTTTGGTGACGCAAAATTTTTTTAAGTCTAATTAATAAATTTACATTCTCCGATGAATTTTAAAGCTCGTCGCCAATTAACATTAATATTTCATTTTATTTTAATAAGGAAATGTTATCTTCTACTACGAAAAATTAAAATGTCACAAATTATGTATTTTTGATTTTATTTTTTATTTTTTGACGAATTAAAGCTTTCGGCGACAATCATTTTTGGTCGTAAAAATTCTTATTTTCCCGCCAGTTCTCGTGCCAAAAAAAAAATAAAATCAGAAGAATATGACCTTTAAAAACGTCGCAAAATTTTTTTTAAGTCTAATTAATAAATTTACATTTTGCGACGAATTTTAAAGCACGTCGCCAATTGACATTAATTTTTCATTTAATTTTAATAAGGAAAAGTTATCTTTTGTGACGAAAAATTAAAATGTCGCAAATTATGTATTTTGATTTTATTTTTTATTTTTATTTTTGCGATGAATTAAAGCTTTCGGAGACAATCATTTTTTTATCGTAAAAAATCTTAATTTCCCACTATTTCTCACGCCAAAAAAAATTCCCAATAATTACATTTTGTGACAAAATTTTTAAAACATCGCGGATAGTAACGAATTAAAATTCTTCGCGAAAAAAATGTCGTAAAAAATGATTTTTTGTTGTAGTGCATCTTGAGAAGACAAGATTGAGTGGGTTGTACAAGGGGTTAAGGGATTGGGTTTGCAATTTAAACTTGAGTGGTGAAGTTTGTACCATTGTACTCATTCTCTTTAATAGTAAAGAAATGAGATTGAATTACGCCCCCATGAACGTAAGCAAAACAATTTTACCGAACCATATAAATCTTTGATATTATGAGTTATTCTTTGATTTTCTTTATTGGGTTTATTTATTTTCTTGTATTAACCAAATTGCTGCAAATATTAATTCCCAATAGGTTTAAAGATATTTGGTGGCGTCAAGGCAAATATCGAAAGAGCAGGAGGTGACCGGAGAGGTTCACCAGAAGAGGGCTCTTCCCAGGCAAGAAATGTACAAAGTTCGCCGTTAAGTGATTCAGTGCCACAAAGCTGAGTGGGCTGGGAAAATGGAAAAATAGATTCTTCGAACACCACATGACGTGCCGCCTCTATATATCACGTCATCTGGTGTTCGATGAATCAGTTCTTCCATTTTCCCAGCCCATTCAGCTTTATGGCACCGAATCGCTTAACAGTGAACTTTGTACATTTCCTGCTTGGGAAGAGCCCTGTCTCCGGTAACCTCATGCTTCTTCGAAATCTGCCTTAGCGCCCCAAATACCTCTAAACCCATATCAGATTACTCTCTGGCAGTGGGTACTGTTCCCAGTCCATCAGGTTTGTCAAATTCGTTAATTGGAGCACCGTCCAAAACTGCCACTCCTAGATCTCCCAGACCTTTACAACTTGTGTTTCTAGCATCTTCCCCTCCTATTTCGCTCCCATTGGTCCAACCTGCTCCTCTCTTAACGAAAAATCATTTCCTCTACATTGGCTCCCACTTCAATTATTCCCAGTACTGTCAGTCCACTTACGCATACCCAACATTCTATGCTTACGAGGTCATAACATGGGATTCAGAAACCCAATCCCAAATAATTTAATCTTCTTGTAACTTGTGCTTATGATAACATATCCCCTGAGCCTCGTTTTGTTAAATCAGCCAAATAACACTTTAGTTGGATGGCTGAAATGGACAAAGAAATCGTCGCCCTTGTTGCAAACAACACTTGGACTCTTGTTCCGTTTCAAAGTGACATGAATCTCGTTAATTGCAAATGGGTATACAAGGTGAAGCTTAAAGCGGATGGTTCCCTTGATCGTATTTGATGGTGTATTTCAATGTGGATGAGCAAAAGGTTCAAGTAACGTGAGATGAGCATAGATCAGAGTTTCAAGGCTCGTGTATGATGATGCAATCAAATATTGAGGAGATTAAAGGGGTGTACATATTAAAAATATAGTAGTTCACCGGCTCAGGAGCTCGGCTAGTCCACTCTTCAATTGAGGTTCTTGCTCCTTTTCTTCTCTATTTACTATACCAAAAGGTTTACAGAATGTAAGATGTGCTACTAGGGTTCTCCCCCTCTGTTGGGGGCGTTACATAGTATTTATAAGGTCATTCCCTGCTAAGAAGGATCTTAGCCAAGATTCTTGCCCTTATTTCGTTGGCTTCTCCTTAATTCTAGGAGAAAATCTTGGTTAGTTGAGATTGGGTGTCTTGATTACAACTTCCTAACGCTTTAGGACCTTCTCGTGGTTATCCAGCTGTTATCTTGCCTTAAGAGACACTCGGCCTTTACCCTCTGACCTCTGCTAATGTGTCTGATCTCCTGGTCCGAGCTGACCTCCTGAGTTTAGCACTTGAAATTTATTTCAAGTATCATCAGTTGCCCCCCAGCTCTTGGTCAAGCTGGCTTGGGCGAGGGCTGAGTTAAGATGTAGCAGAACAGTTTCCCAATCAACGACTTCGAAGTTTGCAAGGGAATTTTTTTGTTTTTGGGTGCTCCTGACTTGAACTTGCTTGAATTGATGAGGGTGGAACAAATGACCCAAGCTGAGCCCATGTCTCTTCCTGATCTCATGACGCCAGATAATCTGTTCTTGTTTACCGTCGCTACAGTTGAACGGGACTTTCCCTTTTTTCTTGAATTTGATCTCTCTTCTACCGGGTCTGATGAGAGCGAGGATGCTAGGACTCATATCAAGAAACGCAAGAAGGATGGTTCATCCTTTCCTTCATCCAGATCTTTTCTAGGGAAAGTTTTGTTTTCCTCTGCTGGGCAAAAATTGATGGATCTACTATCAACGACTGAGAAGGAGAGGGATGAGCTGAAGGAGGAGAACCTGCGTTTGAAAGAGAGGATAGCCGAACTGTAGAGACGACTAGGAATTTTGCTTTGATTGTTTTTTTTGTAATCTTTGATGTTCTTGAAACCTTGATTTTTCCCTTTCCCTATTTGCCGCTTCTTATACACAATTTGTGGCTTTGAGAATCTGGCAATTGATCTTTCCATGTCGTTTCCTGGCTTGTGGACCAAAGACCCCCATTTTTCCTTTTTGTAATGGATAGAAACTGTGAAGCTTTCCCTCTAGTCTATGTGCTGCAGGTCTTACTTTTAGTTCTTCTGGACCGAGAAGCGCATTTTGAGCTGCTGCGTTTGCTTTCGGGACAAAAGAACTCATCTTGAGCTACTGAGCTATTTTTATGGACTGATAAGTTCAATGTGAGCTCTAGGGCTCTTTTTATGAACTAACAAGTTCATTGTGAGCTCTAAAGCTCTTATTACGGATTAACGAGTTCGCCGTGAGCTCTAGGACTTTTTTTATGAACTAACAAGTTCATCGTGAGCTCTAAGGCCCTTTTTATGAACTAACGAGTTCGTCGTGAGCTCTAAGGCTCTTTTTATGAACTAACGAGTTCGTCGTGAGCTCCAGGGCTCTTTTTATGGACTAATGAGTTCGTTGTGAGCTACAAGGCTCTTTTTTATGAACTAATAAGTTTGTCGTGAGCTCCCAAGCTCTTTTTATAAACTAACGAGTTCCTCGTGAGCTCTCGAGCTCTTTTTATGGACTAACCAGTTCGTCGTGAGCTCCCCATCTCTTTTTATGAACTAACCAGTTCTTCGTGAGCTCTCCAGCTCTTTTTATGAACTAGCGAGTTCGTCGTGAGCTCCAAGGCTCTTTTTATGAACTAACGAGTTCATCGTGAGCTCTATGGCTCTTTTTATGAACTAAGGAGTTCATCGTGAGCTCTAGGGCTCTTTTTATGAACTAAGGAGATCGTCGTGAGCTCTCTAGCTCTTTTTATGAACTAACAAGTTCATCGTGTACTCCAGGGCTCTTTTTATGAATTAAGGAGTTCGTCGTGAGCTCCCGAGCTCTTTTTATGAACTAACGAGTTCATCGTGAGCTCTAGGACTCTTTTTATGAACTAATGAGTTCTTTGTGAGCTTCAAGGCTCTTTTTATGAACTAAGAAGTTCGTCGTGAGCTCCAGGGCTCTTTTTAAGAGTGAATGAACCACAGACTTGCTGCTTTATTAACAATCATATTATAGGATAAAGTTTTGTACCTCATACAAGATTTGCGATATTGTTGCGATGTGGAGGGACCTGCCGAGATGCTTACCTCGGCTGCAACTCTGGATGAGGTGGTCTCAAGCAATCTCTGACATCTCCCATTCTTTTAGGGGATCGATCTCTGTCTCTCCTTGGGGACCTATCTCGTCCTCTTTCTCTTCTGAGACTTCGATCCCTATTTTTCTCTTCTTTCCCTTTGTCTTTTTGCATGGATGAGCTCCCCACTTTTAAGAGGAGAGCTTCTTCGCCGTTTATGTACTTTTCTGCCTTGGCCAGTACTTCGGCCATGCTGGCCTGGGGATTTTTTGAAATAGAGAACATCAGGTCTTTAGATTGTACGCCTAAACCAGCTATGAATGTAGTAATGACAAATTTTTTGTCTGGGACATCCACTTTTAGTGATTCAGAGTTGAACCTCTGAACATAGGATCTGAGGTTCTCTTGGGGTCTTTGCTTCACATTCAACATGTGGTAACTCATTTTCTGTACGTTTGAGCTCCTATGAAGTGAGCTATAAAGGATATGGATAGCTCCTTAAAGGAGAAAATTGAGGTAGGGGGAGCCTATTAAACCAAGCCAGGGCTGAGCCTTTCAGCGTGATGGTNACATAGGATCTGAGGTTCTCTTGGGGTCCTTGCTTCACATTCAACAGGTGGTAACTCATTTTCTGTACGTTTGAGCTCCTATGAAGTGAGCTACAAAGGATATGGATAGCTCCTTAAAGGAGAAAATTGAGGTAGGGGGAGCCTATTGAACCAAGCCAGGGCTGAGCCTTTCAGCGTGATGGCAGAGGCTCTGCAGCGCACTAGATCCTGGTATCCATGCAACTTCATCTGGTTCTTGTAAGTGTTAAGGTGATCTACGAAATCCTTTATTCCATCAAAAGCCTCTGTTTGCAGTAATCTGAATTTCAGAGGGAGGGGAAAATGCAGCACGCTAGTGATGAACAAAGATTCAGTCTGTTGTACCAAGGCATCTATCATAACTGGAGCCTTGTTTCTCACGGCTTCCTTCATGTGACTGAGTTCTTGTTGGATACCCTGGAAGCACTGCTTCCAGTACCATTCTCTCCTTTCCTGTTGATAGGGGAAAAAATCGTTCATCTCGCCCCGGTCATTCTGACTTTGTACTTCTTCGTTGTGTCCATTCCTAGGGGGTATGCAAGGTTCTGGCCCCATGGTTTGGTTATTTTTCCCTTCTTCGTTGACTTCTCTGAGGGGGTCGAGGTGTGATTGTTCCCTAGGTGGTAGGTTGTTTTGGCCTTCTTGAGCCTGTCGTACCTCCTGTGGGCATTATAAGAGCTTTAAGAGTTCTTTANAAGGTTCTGGCCCCATGGTTTGGTTATTTTCCCCTTCTTCGTTGACTTCTCTGAGGGGGTCGAGGTGTGATTGTTCCCTAGGTGGTAGGTTGTTTTGGCCTTCTTGAGCCTGTCGCACCTCCTGTGGGCATTATAAGAGCTTTAAGAGTTCTTCGTTTTGTTTCAGCAAGCGTTGATTGACGAGACGAAGGGCCTCCATCTCGTTATTCATGGAGAGACCCTCCACGGGTGGATTGGTCTCTTAGACGTTCTCAGGTTGTCTTCTATTAGTAGCTTCTTGTTGATCTTGCATCCGTGGTGGATTTATCTGACTTCGGCTCATGTTTCGCGTTGATACCATCAGTCACTGAAAGATCAGTTTATTTATAACAAAAACAGTCGTTTCCCCTAGACGGCGCCAAACTGATAGTGTATTTCAACATGGATGAGCAAAATATGCAAGTAATGTGAGATGAGCGTGGATCAGAGCTTCAAGGCTTGTGTATGATGATGCAATCAAATATTGAGGGGATTAAAGGGGTGTACACAATAAAAATATAGTGGTTCACTGGCTTAGGAGCTCGGCTAGTCGACTCTTCAATGGAGGCTCTTGCTCCTTTTCTTCTCTATTTACTATACCAAAAGGTTTACAGAATGTAAGATGTGCTACTAGGGTTCTCCCCCTCTGTTGGGGGCGTTACACAGTATTTATAAGGTCATTTTCTGCTAAGAAGGATCTTAGCCGAGATTCTTGCCCTTATTTCGTGGGCTTCTCTTTAATTCTAGGAGAAGATCTTGGTTGGTTGAGATTGGGTGTCTTGATTACAATTTCCTAACGCTTTAGGACCTTCTCGTGGTTATCCAGCTGTTATCTTGCCTTAAGAGACACTCGGCCTTTACCCTCTGACCTTTGCTAATGTGTCTGACCTCCTGGTCCGAGCTGACCTCCTAAGCTTAACTCTTGGAATTTATTTCAGGTATCATCAGTATTAAAGTTCATCCCATGGCTAAAGGGTTTAATTAAGTCGATGGTATTGATTTCTCAGAAACCTTTTCTCCGGTCATCAAGCTTGCTAGTATTCGGCAACTTGATGTTAAAAATTAATTTCTTATGACTCTCTTTCTAACCAAGTCTACATGAAGCAACCTTTGGGATATGTTGATTCTTCTAATCCTCTACATGTCTGCAAACTTGATCGAGCCTTGTATGGTCTCAAGCAAGTCGCCATGCTTGGTTTGATCGCCTAAGCACTTTTCTTCTCTCATTGGATTTTTATTGCAACATTGCCAATCCGAGTTTACTTATCAACAAAACAACCAACGACATTCTTATGTAATTCTTGTACGTTGATGACATGGTCATCACCGACAGTAACCCCTCTCGGATTACTTGGCTTATCTCCAAACTGGCTACCAGGTTTCATACTAAGGTTTGGGGTTTCTTCATCACTTTCTCGGCATCAAAGTCCATCGATTATTTCATGATCAATAGGCATAAGTGGCAGTCTACAAGACTTGCCCATCTGACAACTAGTACAAATGGAAGATTTATTATTTGAGAACCAAAAGTAATAAGCTTCTGGGATTGCAAATGATTGGTGACCCATTGATGTGGATGTCCCAGACGAAGATGTTAACAAGTAGGATCAACTTTCAAAACCGATGAGTGAAAAATGCATTGGGAGCTTCATCAAGAGCATACAAGTCATTTCATTTCGTCCCTTTTGCCACTATCTAGTTGGTCGTCAAGTCCTTGATTACAAAAATAGTGCCGTCAAATGTAAAAGCATGGGGAAAATTAGTTGTAAGGTTGCTAACAGAGAGTAGATTTTTCTTTGTGGGGGAACCAATAAAACTTCGTTTACACATATAGAAGAATTACTGGTACTGAAAGAAGTTTGACGACTATGGATGGTGCGCAAGGTTCGGACATTCCCAACCATGAAGGCGCCGGACCTAGTAAATGGAGTAAGGGAAATGAGATTGCCTGGGTTATCCGTAATATTATTGGTAGCTCTAGGGCCCGAAAACCCAGTAACATATTATGTATCTGCAATCACCAACGCTGCAAGTGCTTGAGGAATATTTTAAGATGAATAGAAATGATTAAGGCGATTGAAGCACTTAAAGGCCGTGTGATTTCGTTTGCAGCCGATCTGGCAGATTGGCATCTCCTCCCGTCAACATGATTTAGCAGGTGAGGGATGGCTGGAGGCCGAATAATGTTTGGATGGAGCAACAAAGTAATGCTGTTGTCCGAGAGCAATGTTATTGGGACATAATTTATGGACATAATGAATTGTCATTAATGATATGATAATGAATTCATTTAATGCTACAATGGGATCCATCATTAAATACATTTCAGTATCATTTTATTGGTGACAACTCATTATGTCCCCAAATTATATCCATAAATTATGTCTCAATAGCATTAGTGGTTGTCCAATGTTTGAGCTTTGGGTAAACCCAAGTCTTTTGGATATGAAACCGGTTTGGCTCCCTTTAGTGGAATGTGCACCATGGTTCTTTTTAGAGTCATACCTAAATGCACCACGTCCCTTTTTTGCATTTAGTTATGAGTTTAGTTTTTTTATCAATTCCATGCACTTTTTTCCTCTAAAAAGCATGAAAAATCATATTCTCGTGCTACTTTATCAATAGAACTTTGTTTGTTTATACATGATGGTATAATTTACGAGATTGCGTAGCAGAGCTCGAGGCTTAAAAAAAGGGGGGGAAATGAGTTAAAGATTTATTAAGAATGATAATAGGTATTCACTGGGCCACCAGTCTGAGCTACTAGGCTCATAGTGGTGAATAACAAATCACAGAGATAACAACTATCAATTGAAATCGATAGGCAAAAGATTTATAGTGGTTCACCAATTTTGAAACTTGACTAGTCTACTCTAATGGAGTTTCTTGCTTCTGGGGGTTTTTCTATTATTTAGGGAAAAAGAGTACAAGGTTATACAGAGTCTATTCACTAATCTTCCCTCTCTAAAGCAAGGGATCGGTCTTTATTTATAGTGTGTAGGAGTTTCGCATAGTTAGCGTGATCCCTGGGTAGCTGTCATGATCCTTGTGCAATCAATGTGATCCTCTAGTGGTTGTTACGACTTATGTGCCGAAAATCTTTGGCCATTAAATGCTATATTCTCTAGGTATGATATGAATTTCTAGAAGGTTTGAGATGTCGCTGTCACACTGTGCTCGAATTGGAAGACCTGAGTTAGAGGACCTGAGCTGAACTGGAACACCTGAGCTAGGAGTCCGAGCTAAGAGGTCCGAGGTGGAAGACCTGAGTTGGAAGACCTGAGCTGGAAGTCCGAGCTAAGAGGTCCGAGGGGGAAGACCTGAGTTTAACCTTGGAGAATTTTTGGTATCATCAATACATATTTTTTAGTGTGAGGTGGCAGACCTAGTCATAAAAACTCAAGAATATTTGTATTGAATTTTTTATATAGATCAATATCTATATAGTATGACATACTTAAAGGGGTTAAATAGGTATTCATCACAAATTAAAAATAAAATGCGGACAAATAACCAAAATTCACACGCAAAAACAATGAAACTGATCCAAGGGTGGCTAAACATAAATTGGGGCTTAAAACAAGAATTTCACAGGAGACCCATAGTTATACTTAGGATGATAATATGAAATATATTATATGATTATTAGAAATTTTGTAGAATTTTGTAGAATGTTGTTGTGTGATTTAGTTCAAATATTTAAGTGATTTTTGGATTAATAGACAAAATGGGTGCAAATTGTAAAGTCAGGAACATATATATAAATAAATTGATTGGAGACATATATATAAATAAATTGATTGGAGACTTATAGAGAGAGTAAGAGAGCTAGATATGAAGACAAACAAGCATAGCAAGCCAGTGTGAGTAAGAGAGGTTGACGGTTATTATTTTTAGGCTTTCCTAAACGGTAGTTATATTTTAGACATATGCAGAAGATTTTATATAGAATTGTGAAATACATTCATTCTTTAAACTCGGTTCATTCAAAGGGACTTTAGAACATAGAGATGAACTAAAGGCTAAAAATTTAATTAGGACCCTCAAATTTTGGAGCCCTATGCAACTATTTTAATGGTCTTAAGGTCAAAAAAATATTTATTACAACAGTGATACCACATGATAATGTGATGTGGTATCACCAACCAATAATATTAAGACAAATAAGCAAATGAACCCCCACAAAAGTTTATAACCAATCTACCATGTAATCAAATAACTCCCTACTCCTCCTCCATGTAAGCTCAAATGGAGTTCACCTTGTATCACTTGGAGTTTTATTATTTATTGGTGATATCATGTTATCACCATTACATTGAATAACTCCTTAATGTTGGCCCTGTTGCACCTTCTCCTATTCAAAGGGTCAAAGTGTCTACGCGTCCCTCACAGTCGAGTGTTAATTCATAAGATGTTCAATATTACAAGGTGATGTCACATTATTTTTTTTTTTTGGTAATTTCGACATTTTAATATATATTAAACATTACAAATAGGCTATCTCACACTCATGTTATCAATCTGCGACTATTTAATATTTAGCACATTTGTTTATCTCTCTCATCTTTTGCTTGACCCGCACAAGGCAAGCCCAGATGGAAAAAAAAAAAAAAAAAGGGCCCCCAAATAATGATGGTCTTTAAGTCTAATTTAAATTAGGGAGAATTGGGTGTGGGTATATTTTTTAAAAAATTTTTGACAGAAAGTTTACTGATAAGATTTTTACTCTATTAAAATTATTTCTACATAAATTTCTTGTTATTAAGTACACTTCAATTTACATTTTTCCTGTATTATCTAAGGGTGGAGCTATTCTCACTCCACAAATTATCATTCCCATCGCATTTAATTTGTCATTCTTAAACTACTAAGTCCACCTCATTTATATCCACTTCATTAGTAAGTAAGCCCACCTCATATTACATACACCACAATAATAGTTAATCTCACTCATTCTATGAATACCCCTTTAATGAAAGAAATCATCATAAGAAAAAAATAATGAAAAAAGATAATTAGTTTGAATGTATAAATATATTTACGAAACAAGAAAAAAAAGAATAAAAAATGAAACAAATAAAAAAACCAAGCATGCTGAAATAAGAAAAAAGAAAAGAACGAAACAAAAAAAAAGGGAAAGAAATATGCAAAAAAAAAAAAAAGAAACAATCCAAAATAAGAAGGAAAAAAAATCAAGCATTTATTAAACAAATAAGCAAAACTACAAAACACAAAATCAAATATGAAAAAAAAATAAGCATCAAGCATAGACACAAAATCGAACAAGAAAAAAAATAACAAGTATAGATGCAAAACCTTAAAAAGATAAAAAAAAAAAATGAAAGTATACATATATATACACACATATAAATTCTAAATAAAGAATTATTAAACTTGACAAAGATATCAAAACATACCGAAATAATGAAAATCCATATAACAAATATGAAATCAAACATATAATTAAATTAAGAAGTAATACTGAAATCAAACATATCAAACTTGTATATTACTGAAAAAATTCAAATTGAAAAAATATTTTTGTGAGTGCATAAGAAGATATAGAGAATGAAATACTAATTATGACAAAATATAAAATGGGTTTACCTATTAAAAGGGGTATATGTAGTATGAGGTGAGCTTAGTTACTAATGAGCTGGGTATAGAAAGGGTGGGGTTAGTAGACTAGTAGTTTGATAATGAAAAATTAAATGCAATGAGAATAAAGATTTGTCCGGTAGGAATAGCCCCATCCATTATTTAATTACCCTTCCTTAAATAATGCATCACTGATTAACAATTTATTTCTTATCAAATATGTAAAGATTTAATTTGACTTTATCCTTCTTTTAAATTTTGAACATTTATTCTTATTTTTTCACTCTCTCTCCTTATTTTCTCTCGTTGTTACTCTCTCTCCCTCTCTCTTTCTGTTACTCTCTCACCCCTATTTTCTCTATTTCTCTCTCTCTCTCTCTTTCCCTCTTACTCTATCTCCCCTATTCTCTCTCACTATTACATTCTCTCTCCTTATTTTTTTCTCTCTTTCATTGATAATTTATTTTCTTTTCAAATATGTAAAAATTTGATTTAATTTCTTTATTCGTTTAATTATTGAACATTTATTCTTAAATCAATTCACAGTATATATTCTTCAACCATTGCCTTCAAATGTTACTATTTCCTATATTCTCCAATTGTGGTCTTTTTTGTTTTATTCCAAAACAGTTGAAGGTATTACGATACGGCTCCAAACGTGGCTTTTTGATTTGATTTCAAACATTTCTTTCTCCAAAGAGATATACCTAATAGGTACAAGCTTTTGGTTGTTCACTACACACATTGATTACAAAGAGATACAATAAATAGATATAATAATAGATGCACTAAAGAGATACACCTAATAGATTTACCAAAGAGATACAAGTAAAATCCAAAGGAAAACACTAAAATGTTACACCTAATTGATGCACAAAATTGATAAAAAAAAAAAGTGATACATCAAACAAATACACCAAAATAGAAACACTAAAATGATACCCATAACTGATGGATAAAATTGATATGAGAAAATGATATACCACAGAGATACATCAAACAGATAAACCAATAAGTTTTATCACAAAACATCAAAAATTTTGTAATTTCAAACAAAAATAATTAAATCAAATATTTACATATTTGAAAAGAAAATAAATTATCATTGGGGGGAGAGAGAAAAAAATAGGAGAGGGAGAGTAACAGAGAGGGAGGGAGGGAGGGAGAGAGAGAGAGAATAAGGGAGAGAGGGTGACAAAGTAACGGAGAGATAGGGAGGGAATAGGGGAGAGAGTGAGAGAGAGCGAGAGAATAGGAAGGGATTGTGATATTACTATTTCCAAAAACCAGTTGTTACAAGAGTTACTCTTACTACATGAGTTTTTGATCTTTTTCCATCAAAATATATTTATGCCCAATAAGTCTTTTTCTCTAGAAATTAATCTCACTACCCAGATTGTGATCCAACTAATTCAAGATCCCACTAACCAAAAATACAATCTGCTGGTGGATTAGTGTAGGTTATTACTATCTAAGTCCACGGAGACTCAGATGCATAATTGCTTGGGCTGATGACACTGTGTTTGGTATTAGGATATATTGGATTGGAAAACCTTAGCCATTCTATATCCATCCAATTGAGAAGAAAGACAAATCTAAATATATGCCTCTTCATCTTATGTTTAGTTCAAGTATTAAGAAGTAGCAGACTCCACACTTATATCATACAACACTTTGTTTGGATGCAATATTAAATGATGGTATAAGTATTAAATTATTAAAGAACTTTCAAGATAAAACGTGGTATTTATATCCTATGTCTTCTCAGGGATAAAAATATCTTTTGTCCCAATACACCCCAACCGGATTATTATAACCCACCAAATAGGTGAGTTTATTTAAGAAGATGTATGTGGTTGTAAATCTACCTATTCATCCGAGCCTTGGATTATTTAAAGGTAATAATATTAGACCCAAAATATGTGATGGGTTAAGCCCAAATAATCCAATTTATGTGTTAAAGTCCAACCCCAGTTGAGGAGCCCAACCACATTTTGAATCCACCAAGCCCAAGATAGTCCAAGACCGGTTAGACTTTTTGCTTAGCACGTCATCAAGAGGAGAGCATGGGAAGCTTATCTGCACCACCGAAGGAAACGGTCCAGTCTTTGACCGCATTTCATGAAGAGCTCCCCAACCTCCTCTTTCCGTTGAGGATAAGTCGTGATCTCCACCAGAATGATCTTTTAGTGCTATAAAGTAGCCTTGAGGATAAGTCATGATCTCCACCAGAATGATCTCTTAGCTGCGATAAAGTAGCCTTGAGGATAAGTCGTGATCTCCACAAGAATGATCTCTTAGCTACTATAAAGTAGCCTCAATCTGTTAGGAGACTACTATAAATGGCACACCCCACCAACACTTACAGGGGACAGATCGACGACCGGAGACCACTGCTTCTTTGATTCTCCATTCTCTCAAAGCTTGTATCTCTATTCTCTATACCTTTGAATTAATAAAATACCCGGTAACTGAAGTCATTGAAGAGTGGACGTAGATCAAATTGACCGAACCACTATAAATCGTGTCTTCTTTAATTTTCTCATTGATTTCACTGCATTTATTACCTACACTTGACAGGNTGAATTAATAAAATACCCGGCAACTGAAGGCTTTGAAGAGTGGACGTAGGTCGAATTGACCAAACCACTATAAATCGTGTCTTCTTTTAATTTTTTCATTGATTTCACTGTATTTATTATCTACACTTGACGGGTGGTGTGCAAAACCATTTTTGTGCATCATCAGTTTGGCGCCGTCTGTGGGAAATCGACAAAATTCTCACTCCTGAACATTACATCCATTAACTAATGGCGATCACTACTCGATCCATGAACCAACATGAAGACAATCCTCCACGAGAGGAGGAGGTTGCTCCCCCGCCTACCAACCCTGTTCCGGATACTCTAGCTCCGAATCCCCAGCAAATATTGGAGACCATGCAGCAACTGGTTGCTCAAAACCANCATGCTCTTCAAAGGAACCGTCAACCCTTCACTCCCCTCAATGCTTCCGTGGAACACATCCTATNACAGGAGGAGGTTGCTCCCCCCGCCTATCAACCCTGTTCTGGATACTCTAGCTCCGAATCCCCAGCAAATATTGGAGACCATGCAGCAACTGGTTGCTCAAAACCAACAGTTACTGCAACTCATACTTGCTGGACAAGGAGGAGCACCACACGGAGGTGCACAACATGGAGGACCCCAAGGTGGAGCACCCCACAGAGGTGCACAACGTGGAGCACCACATGGAGGTGAACAACATGGAGGGCCCCACGGAGGTACACAACATAGAGCACCCCAAGGAGCTCCACNGTGTGACACCGACGATTGCTACGACTTCAAGAGGCAAATTGAGGAGCTCATCCAGCGTGGTCACTTATGCCAGTACATTGCTGGAAGGGAACGAGCACCACAACCTCACAACCAGGAAGATCAGCAGCCNCATGGAGGGCCCCACGGAGGTACACAACATAGAGCACCCCAAGGAGCTCCACGCCCTGTTGCTCCACGCCCGGGCCCCCCATTGGGCGCCCCACTTCGGGAAGCCCAACATGAGGGAGCTCCACCTCCCCCTCCCCTTGCTTCCCAGGGAGAGGACCCTTATCTCNCACACCATCTCAGGGGGACTAGCAGGTGGGGGAGAATCACTTTCCGCGATGAAGGCCCATGCCAGGAAGGCAAGACATATCTACGAGATGCGCCCATCTAAGGTGCCGAAGCAGAAAGGCGACGAGGTCATATCTTTTTCAGACAAGGACCTGGAAGAAATCCAGCACCCCATGACGACCCCTTGGTGCTCACCATAACGGTGGCCAATTTTCATGTGCACAGGATCCTAGTGGATAGTGACAGCTCTGTAGATATCCTGTTTGTAGAGGCCTATGACAAGCTCAACCTGGGCAGGGAGAGGCTACAGCCAATCAGGTCACCCCTCATTGGATTCTCAGGGGAAAAAGTGTATCCCCTTGGATCCATCACACTTTCCATCACCACCGGAGTAACACCCCGAAGCTCCATAGTCATGGTCAATTTCCTGGTAATANCTTCCCTCAGAAGTTTAAAATGCCATTTATGGAGACCTTTGATAGAACAAAGGATCCACTAGACCACCTCGACACTTACAAGACCTTAATGCAATTGCACAACGTACCAGACGAAATCATGTGTAAGGCATTCCCAACCACGTTAAAGGGGCCTGCCCGACAGTGGTTTGCTAAGCTCTCCCTCGCCTCTATTATCTCTTTCACCGAGTTTAGCAGATCATTCGTCTCATACTTCATTGGAGGGCGTCGCCACCAGAAGCCAGTTACGCACCTGCTTAGTATAAAGCAGGACCGCGAGCAGAGCCTGAGGAGTTACTTCACTNAGATTGAGGTCCTTGACCCAAGGGATGAATCCGCAACAGAAAGAGGAGAACCAGTCGACGAACTCATCCCTGTGGTCTTACAAAAGGAACACCCAGACAGAAGAATTTACATTGGCTCTTCCCTTTCTGAAGAGCTGGNCAGAGCCTGAGGAGTTACTTCACTCGTTTTAACGAGAAGGTACTCCAAGTTGATGAACCCGACGACAAGGTGACGATGACCGCCTTCTTGGGTGGCCTCCGTTCATCAAGCTTCCTTTTCTTAGTTCTGAAGTGCCCATCGAAGAGCATGCCAGAGCTGCTAGCCAAGGCCTAAAAGTATATAAACGCAGAANCTACCGCCTCAATATCGATCCACTGTACAAGCCTGTTCGCCAAAAGTTAAGGGGAGCCTCCACTGAAAGGGCCCAAGCCATGGACAAGGAGGTTAGAAAGCTGATTGATAACGGGGCAGTCAGGGAAGTGGCGTATCCGGAGTGGCTCTCCAACGTAGTAATGGTTACTAAGGCTAATGGGAAGTGGCGCCTCTGTGTCGACTTCACAGAACTAAACAAGGCATGCCCAAAAGATAGTTATCCACTGCCGCGGATTGACCTCCTCATCGACACCACCGCTGGGCATGAGTTGCTCACTTTTCTGGATGCATACTCGAGGTACAACCAGATTAGCATGCATCCCTCAGACCAAGAGAAGACATCATTCATCACGCCAAAGGGGACATACTGCTATAGGGTTATGCCCTTTGGGCTAAAGAACGCTGGAGCAACCTACTAACGGCTGGTGAACAAGATGTTCCAGTCTCAGATCGGGCAAACAATGGAGGTGTACGTGGATGACATGCTGGTAAAGAGCCTTGCAGCAGTAGACCACATTGATCACCTCCAAAAAACTTTCAACGTCTTGAGGTCCTATCACATGAAGCTCAACCCTGAGAAGTGCGCCTTTGGTGTGGGGTCTGGTAAATTCCTAGGTTTTATGGTCAATCAGAGGGGAATTGAGGCGAACCCTGACAAGATCAAGGTCATTCTTGACATGAAGTCACCCTCCTCAACCAAGAAGCTCCAGCGCCTCAATGGAAGAATCGCAGCATTAAATAGTTTTGTCTCTAAATCTGCAGACAAATGTCTCCCTTTTTTCAAAACTCTCCNGAAGCTCTAGTGCCTCAATGGAAGAATCCGGAGCATTAAATAGTTTTGTCTCCAAATCTGCAGACAAATATCTCCCTTTTTTCAAAACTCTCCAAAAAGCCTTTGAGTGGAAACCTGAGGCAGAGGAGGCTTTTCAAAGGCTCAAAGCCTACCTAGCAGCACCTCCCCTCCTGTCACATGCTACCCCTGGAGAAACTCTCCATCTATACATTTCTGCTTCCCCGTCAGTGGTAAGCTTATTGCTCGTTAGAAACGACAATGGAGTGCAGAAACCAGTTTATTACGTGAGCAGGGCATACCGGGGGGCAGAGGTCAGATATTCAGCACTAGAAAAACTGGCACTCGCTCTGGTCACGACAGCGAGACGGCTGCGA
>CAUOFW020000714.1:1076938-1094642 GCA_963454935.2 Ilex paraguariensis | reverse complement strand
AAAAAAAAATGACGGGCATATGAGTGAGATACCGTTATTCCAAGCATCAAATAAAGTTGTACGGACCATGACGTGCCATAATATCACAAACTATACCATGCATTACTTTCTCTATGCATGGCTCATGTCATTCTGATATTCCCCCGGCGACCAATCTTCACCGCCATTAATTCCGGCTAACAACCTCAACAGGTCTCCGAAAACAACACATCCTCATACTGCAAAGGTCTAAAAATAAATAACCAATAAAACCAATAGAAGTTTAGAACGGGAGAGATGTTCAAAATAAGAAAAGAAACAAGATACAAACATAAACCTAGTTTGACACAATACGGATACAACTACGAACTACACTAATATGATCAACAAATATTTACAATATAATCGATTAGAAAATGTTGGGGGTGGTGCAAAGTGATCATCCACTCGAGCCATTAGTCACTATTTCAAATAGTCGATCTCTCTAAAATAGTTAAAATTATGCTTTTTTTTCAAATAAGAACACTAAACTCTCGTTTAAAGAACTAGTAAAACAGTGATTGAATATGGAGAGACATTGCTTTCTAGACATATAGTAACAGTTTATACTTTATATATGGCAGTAGTGTACTAATAGTCTAATACCAGTTAGGCCCCATATATTATAACTTCCATCAGTTCTATTACATTAATTATGTTAACAGCTTTCTCTCTCCCAACAAAACAAAGTCCCTGAAATAGTTATCATCTCGTCAGTTTGTCTCTGTCCCTCTATATGTGGCATCTTCTCTATACAAACCCCCTTACATACTCAGAAACTAAAAGTACTACGTCTATTTGGCCTATATAGAAATAAAAGATATATAATGAGAGAGTATTAGTGGATATTCCGGTGATGGATGTCAAATTTTCCGATGATGCGTCAGTTTTCTGGTTATGAACTGATCAGAGCCAGAGAGCTCCAACGTCCTTGAGGAGGGGGACGAGAGTGCCGTTGATGTGGCAGGCCATGACAGTCTCGATGCCACCCAAGAACTTGCCACCGATGAAGACCGCAGGGAGAGGCTGGTGTTTTGGATCGCCGCCGGCGAGGTGGTAGAGGACAGCATGAATTTCTCGGCCGGCAGTGTCGTGGTCGAGCTCGACGATGGTGGGGCCTACGCCGAGGCCGAAGAGGAGCTGCTTCACCACGTGGCACATGCAACAGCCGCTGATAGTGAAGATCACCACCGCGTTGCCGGCGGCGAAGTGGCGGATTCTCTCGTAGATTGAATCCAGCTTCAGTGGCTGTGCTTCAACGATGTCCATCGGAATACCATTTGGTTCTTTCAATAGCTGCATGTTATTGTCTTTCTTGAACTTTGAAAAAGACTTCTCTGATCTCTCTGTGTTTGTATGTGTGTGGGTGCTTAAAAAGCTATGATGAAGATGGATGAAGGAAAAATACTAAAGTTTCGAGCTTAATGAGGTATTGTAGCTCTGGGTGTTCATGTAATGACTCTGTGTGTGTATGAGAGAGAGAGAGAGAGGAATGGGAGAGGAGTGAAAGAGGAGAGATTTGAACTCGTTTCTAGGATTTGAGGAAATGGGGGAGTTAAAAGGGAACCGAGGACAGAAGAAGAGAAAGGAAATGTCAAGGTTTGACTAATGACTAATAGTTTTTAGGGTTTTCTAAAACCCTAATGGAAGACATAGTGGAGACAGAGAGACTTGGAGAGTTCTGTAATATATTTTTTTTTGGTCAAGAGTTCTCTTAGATAATAGTCATGTTATTTAAACTTAAAAATTTGTTAAGTTAATGATAAGACTTTCTATAAAATTATTGAATTAATACTAAATTTTAATATTTGATGGGCCCACATTTAATCTAAATATTATAATAAATTAGATCAACAAATTAAATTAATAAATTAATTTACAATAACATTGCTCCTTATATATATACTTAGCGGGAGGATAGCACTAGATACCCCAAAAAAATTGAGTAATGTTATTTGGACCTTATGGTGTGGTTTTAGTGGAATAATTTGATCAATATCAAGTTTCAATATTTGATAAAATTCACAGTCAATTCAAAGACTATAGTTAATGATAAATACTACATAACTCAAATTTGTAATTCAAATTTGTATTCTAAATGAACGAGAACCATTGAATGAATAGATCTTATAAACTTTTTTAAATAAGACCCACTAATCTAATAGTATTTATTGATTTGGGATACAAATTTAAATTATATAACATTGCTCATAGTTAATTAGGTTGCGATAGAAATGGTCAAAAAAATTTGGTACTATACCTCTAAATAATTTTAGGCATTTTTATCTTTTTTTTAAATTTATTTTTGACAATTAATTATAAAAATAATAATTTAAGATAAAATAATAAAATAAATAATCTTTATACGTGTCAAGTTGTAGGAAAAAAAGAGTTGAACCCATGTGGAACACAAGAATTGACTAGTAACTTAGTTCATCTACTTTGAAAGCTGCTTTATTCTGGGTGTATAAACTAGTTCCAAACCTCAAACTATCAGATAAAACAAAAAGAAACAGACAAGTTCTCTTTTTTTAATGAAAGAACCGTCTCCTCATCTTTGCCCTCCGCATGATTTAAAGAGTCACTATATATATAGATATATATATATATATATATAGAGAGAGAGAGAGAGAGAGAGAGAGAGAGAGAGAGAGAATATATCAGACCTGCAGGGGTATAGGGCTGCAACTATGCCCGGCAATCTCTGACGGCTTTGATCTCTCCTCCTTCCCCCACAGTACAGCGATTTCCTAATCATACATCTTTTACATGCATGCCAAATCATCTACTTTTCCAAAGGTGTATTTGCATGTATTTGAAAAGTCTACGCTGCCAAAAAAAAAAATTGCCACCTTATCAAAAGTTATAATTTTTTATAATAAAATTATACCTTTTATTTTTTTGGTCAATATAAAACTATATATTTGAAAATTAAGGTACAATTATTCAAACGAAAACCAAGCCGATCACATATAATTATTATTGAACTTCTTTTTTATGAATTGTAACTTGACATTTAAAAATTATAACTTGACGTTTAAAAGTTATAACTTTCATGATCAATCATGTTCTTTATAAGTTATAAATTATACCTCAAAAAATTATGTTTTTCGGTACGAAGAGTACCACAGACTTTCCCCTTAAGTAAATGAGAATATTTTTTTTTTTTCAGGCTTTATTATGCAGTGGGAGATGATGAGCTTTGAATATCGTATCCATAATTTCAACAAGACAAACGGTGATCATTAGGCCGACGGTTAACATCATACTAAAAAAAGTTGACTTTAATAAACCTCTACTATATCACCAAGGTCAGCTGAAATTTTGTTCTCACTGTCTCTTAATATCACTTAGAATAATGCTAGACTAGCTAAAAACAAATGATATAACATAAAAACTAAGGGCATGTTTGGTTTTGTTCTGTAAATTTTTATTTTTTTTTTAAAAATTTTTAAAACACCCAAAACTTATTTATTTAACATTTTTGTTCTCAATTTTTTATGAAAAAATGAGAATTGGAAAAAAAAATATAGAAAACAATCTACACTTGTTTTCAGAGTTTTCTTTGAAAACGTTGAAATCACGGAGACAGTTTTGAGTCTTTAATAAGGTCTATCCTTCTCGTCCCCTTGGCACCAAAAGGATTCCTTCCTTCTTTTCTTTTATTTTTCCTTTCTCTCTCTCTCCAGCGTCTCCATCTCCTCTCTCTCTATCTCTCTCTCTCTCTCTTTCTTTGTCTGCAACGACGTTGTGCAACGAAGATGGAGTACCGAAGATCACTATGCAACGAAGATGGAGCCCCTCACTTAGGGCTTATTTTCTCTATCTCCTCTCTCTCTCTCTCTTAACAATTAAAGTTCAGGTCTACATAGATCTAAAGCACAAATCTGTAGATCTGAATTTGGGTTTATATTTGTGTGTGTGTGCATGTGTGTGTGTGTGTGTGTGGGTGTGTGTGTGTATGTGTTTATGTGTGTGCGTGTGTGTGGGTTTTGTGAAGACAGAGAGAGGAGAAAGAAAGATAGAGATAGCAATTGTGGATTTTGTTTGCCTAAACAGATTTTATAATTTTTTATTCTTTAAAATTATTTTCAAAAATATATAACCAAACAAATTTTACAATCTAAAAATTTTCAAAAATACTTTCTTAAAATTTTTCTCAAAAACTATTTTCAGATACTGTTTTTTGAGATACAAACTAGTCAGACCCTAAATAATGTGGTAGCTCGCATGATAATTAAAACTTGAATATTAAAATGAGTAAAAGTGGGATAAAAAGTATCATTATTGCAATGCAAAATAATTTGCTCCTTGTGCTTGGTATCTATTTTTTAGTCTCATTTTTTTTATCAGTCTAAGATTATTATTTTTATTTATCGTTATATGAAAGTATGGTTTAAAAATGCATTCTTTAAAATAAAAATATTTTTACAAAGCACGTAATTAATGAGAAAAAGTTCAAGCATATTTCCTAAACACGTATTACATGTTTAAAGAACAAACAATTAAGCTATAAAATCAAAAAAAAATGAGAATAAAGTTGCAAAATTAGGATAGAATGGTCTAAAATTCAATTTAATAACAAGTTTTTATAAATATACATACCATTAGGTAATAAACAAAGAAAGATTAATGTCACACCGATAAAGAAATAAGAAATAAGAAATAAAACAAATGGTGTATTGTTGCCATCATAAGGTTTTTTTTCTTGCATTTATTTATTTATTTAAAATTTAAAATTTAAAATTTTGCTTGTCACCCATAAATTCTACGAAAGATTTGCCCTATAAAATGTTTTGAGACCGACCCATATATCTAGGGACGGAGGTAGGAAAAAGTTTTAGAGTAGGCATATTAACATGTTTAAATTCTTTTTTTCAATTGACTATAGAAGTTCATAAATTTATATTTATTGAAATTATATTTAATACTTAAAAGTTTGATAAATATAGAAGATTAAAAACTCATGCATACATGAGCAAAAAAAAAAAAAATTCAAATTTTTTATCAAGAATGAGATTAATTATTTTTGTTTTACAATTGACCCTAATATTTTCATGTTACAAATCAATCTTATTAACAATATTTCTTTTATATATATAAATTATGGTAACAATATTTTATTTTTGATTCTATAGTTTAATACATAACAACATATATTTTTACACAATAATAAAATAACTCTATAATTTAAAAAAAAAAAAAACTCAAATATATTTAAAACATATTTGGACATGTTTGAAACGTATCTAAAAGTTAACGCTAATATTTGTTGTACTTAATTTGATACTTAATTGGTAAAGATTCAATGGTTTGTGATTATTTGATAGATAATGAATGTTATTAAATATTGAAGTTCACTATTTTTTTTTGGAGAAGGGGGGGGGGGGGAGGGGGAAGGGCAAGGGCAAGTGGTAGGAGAACTTGAACCCTTGACCTCAAGAAGACAAATCTATTACAACCCTTAGACTTAATATCACAATGCATTAAGTCATTAAATTAAATTTCAATAACATTACTCGAAAAGCTAACAATCATTTATATAAAAGTCTATTAAAATTGATATTATCAAATTACACTAAGGGGGTGTTTGTTTGAATTATTAGAATGGTACAAATGGAGTGGTATTAGGGAAATAGTAAGTAAGACACACCTTATATCTTGTTTGTTTGACATTTTATCATTAGTACTATTTTTCAGGTCGTAATACCGACCCGACATGAACAGTGACTTAAATGTCTTATATACGGTGCTTNCTCATGCATACATGAGCAAAAAAAAAAAAAATTCAAATTTTTTATCAAGAATGAGATTAATTATTTTTGTTTTACAATTGACCCTAATATTTTCATGTTACAAATCAATCTTATTAACAATATTTCTTTTATATATATAAATTATGGTAACAATATTTTATTTTTGATTCTATAGTTTAATACATAACAACATATATTTTTACACAATAATAAAATAACTCTATAATTTAAAAAAATATAAAATAACCTCAAATATATTTAAAACATATTTGGACATGTTTGAAACGTATCTAAAAGTTAACGCTAATATTTGTTGTACTTAATTTGATACTTAATTGGTAAAGATTCAATGGTTTGTGATTATTTGATAGATAATGAATGTTATTAAATATTGAAGTTCACTATTTTTTTTTGGAGAAGGGGGGGGGGGGGAGGGGGAAGGGCAAGGGCAAGTGGTAGGAGAACTTGAACCCTTGACCTCAAGAAGACAAATCTATTACAACCCTTAGACTTAATATCACAATGCATTAAGTCATTAAATTAAATTTCAATAACATTACTCGAAAAGCTAACAATCATTTATATAAAAGTCTATTAAAATTGATATTATCAAATTACACTAAGGGGGTGTTTGTTTGAATTATTAGAATGGTACAAATGGAGTGGTATTAGGGAAATAGTAAGTAAGACACACCTTATATCTTGTTTGTTTGACATTTTATCATTAGTACTATTTTTCAGGTCGTAATACCGACCCGACATGAACAGTGACTTAAATGTCTTATATACGGTGCTTAGCACCTATTAGGTGGTATTATCTTCCCGGTACAAATGAAAGGACGGTATAAAAGACTAAAATGACACAAATACCCTTATGTACAATTGTTTTTTTTAAGGTTATAAGGTTATAATTGTCTTTTTATCACCCATAGTTGCAATTGTTGATTTTTTAAAGTAGGTATTACACAAATAATATTTGTAACAAACAAATAAGGTGAAAGATGAGATTATAGTTTAAGATCGGGTATAATATACCATTGAATAAAAATGAAATAAAAATAATTTTTAATACCACTTAAATCTAATACTCAAAATAAACAGTCCCTAATAGTATAAACACAATTAAATATATTTAAATTTTATTTTAAAAAATATATATCTAGCATTAAAAAAACAAAAAATTTGAGCGGAGCTTGTGTCCACCCTATTAGAGTGGCTATGCGCCGGTTTCTAATCTGTATAGTGCATTTCGTCTNCGCTAATATTTGTTGTACTTAATTTGATACTTAATTGGTAAAGATCCAATGGTTTGTGATTATTTGATAGATAGTGAATGTTATTAAATATTGAAGTTCACTATTTTTTTTTTTTTGGGGGGAGGGAGAAGGGCAAAGGGAAGTGGTAGGGGAACTTGAACCATTGACCTCAAAAAGACAAATCTATTACAACCTTTAGACTTAATATCACAATGCATTAAGTCATTAGATTAAATTTTAATAACATTACTCGAAAAGCTAACAATCATTTATATAAAAGTCTATTAAAATTGATATTATCAAAATACAATAAGGGGGTGTTTGTTTGAATTATTAGAATGGTATAAATGGAGTGGTATTAGGAAAATAGTAAGTAAAACTCACCTTATATCTTATTTGTTTGACATTTTATTATTAGTACTATTTTTCGGGTCGTAATACCGACCCGACATGAACAGTGACTTAAATGTCTTATATACGGTGCTTAGCACCTATTAGGTGGTATTATCTTCCCGGTACAAATGAAAAGACGGTATAAAAAACTAAAATGACACAAATACTCTATGTACAATTATTTTTTTTAAGGTTATAAGGTTATAATTGTCTTTTTATTGCCCATAGTTGCAATTGTTGATTTTTTTAAGTAGATATTACACAAATAATGTTTGTAACAAACAAATAAGGCGAAAGATGAGATTATAGTTTAAGATCGGATATAATATACCATTGAATAGAAATGAAATAAAAATAATTTTTAATACCACTCAAATCTAATACTCAAAATAAACAGTCCCTAATAGTATAAACACAATTAAATATATTTAAATTTTATTTTAAAAAATATATATCTAGCATTAAAAAAACAAAAAATTTGAGAGGAGCTTGTGTCCACCCTATTAGGGTGGCTATGCGCCGGTTTCTAATCTGTATAGTGCATTTCGTCTACATTTTATTAATCATGTATGAGATTTGAAAAAACGTCACATCCCACTTAAGATAATTTGACAGTAATTAACTTTTTTTATTTGAGTTGCGTGCACAAAATTTCACCTAGGAGAGGGGTAGAATGGTAAATTTAAATTTGATATCTTTCTTTTCATTTTTCTTTTAATACCAAACAACATAAAACTTATCTTTTTAACTTTCAATCCATCAAACCAAATAAAAAAAAGAAAAAGTCTATTTCTATTTTCAAAGGATAAAAAGTTATTTCTTTTTAATTTTCTTTCCTCCAATTTTTTTATCTTTCTTACCGAATGAACCATTATTTTTATGCTTTAATCCTATTGAGATACGACAAAATTTGTTACCAACCTCACGCGCCGCCAAGAAGTGGGGGCTATATGTCATGCACATCTGCATTTACCAAGTGGGACCCCCAACGTCATAGACCAGTACCACAATCCCAACGGAAAAAATTCACCTCTCTTCACTGAAATTACCTGAGCTAGAGAATGAGGAGAGAGAGAGACCAGTGCTAGCTCACACCGAGTGTGGTGCAGTACTTTTAAGGCGTGAGCATTGTACGGATACAGTTCAACGGCAGAGATTTTAACCTTTGAACAATATCATATGAATGGGAAACCGACAAGCCGACAGGTAACGTCTAATACGCCGTCGTTTTGATGATTCGTCAGTCAAAGACCGAGGGGAACATTGGACAGTAACGCCGTCAGATATATTCTGTGGCTCTGCGTTTTTGTTTCGAACTTTACTGAGATACCCTTGCAGTTTTGAGTTTTTCATTTATCAGCCCCATGTATTTCGTTCAAATTCGCTATGGTACCCTCCACCCTCCTTTTTTTTTTTTGCATTGGACCCCTTTGTCCTAATAACACATCTCTTTTCTTCCTTCTTTTTTATGGAAAACTATGCAATTTGGGGGCTGTTTTAAATCACTGCTGATGATGCGGAGTAAGGGTCTCGATGGATCGGGTTAGTCCACGAGACTCGTTATTCAACTAAAAAAAATAAATTCAAGATTTGATAAATTTAATAATTGACTCAGTTGAACTTGAGTTCAATATCCTTTAAAAGAGAACTTGGACTTGTTCTAAACCATTACCCGACCCATTAGACCACTCGTAAAAAAGTAGCAAAACTTAGCCCAAGAACCCGCCCATCTATCCACCCATTTTGTTTAAAAAAAAAGCTGACCATTGAAAGCTAGATGACATATTCCTCTAAAGGAAATTATTTAATTAAATACTAAGTTGAGTAATCTATGGTATTATTCATTATGTCTATTTTGACCTATTTTTAAGTCAAAAATATTATATTGAAAATATTTTAAATGAAGATTTTTTTTTTTTAAAAAAAAGAAAGGTCTCTTGCCTAGTGAGTTGGTGGGTTGGGTTACAGGTAAACCTACTCTTATCCGAAGTTTGCTTCATTTCGCTCGATAATTCACTCGGATAAAGACTTAGACCTACACTAAATAAAAGCTACCCAAAAATTTTTCATGGGCCTAATTCGGTCCGGCCTAATTAACCAACAATAATATATCAGTTGACATAGTCAAATTAAGTTTTTATACTGCATGTTTCTTCATTAAAATTATATTACTTGACACATCATTAAATTATATTTTTAAGTTCAAAATTTATTATTGTTTAAATCATGCACATAGACATATAACATATTTAGAAACTAGGTCACGAAGTTAGAAAATTGAGGATTGACCAATGTTGTTGGGACTTAATTTATTAGCCTCATTTGCTAATCTAATTCTCTAGCCTTTAGATTAATTGTGAGCCTCATCAAACTTTGGAACTTAGTGTTGATCCAATTGTTTTAATGAAACTACATCATTAAGTCAGTAAATTATGTTAGAATTTTAGGTATAAATATCATTATTCAAATTTTATATAGAATTTCAATACAAAAAAGATAGGGTCTACTAATAGTTTTTAGTTTTAAATTACAAAAATTAAGGGGTGTTAAAGATTTGTTCAAAAATATAAATTTTTTCAAGCAAAAAGGCAAAAAACAAAATGTTTTGGTATGTTTGTTAAAGATTTGTTTGTAAAGCTATATCTATTTATATTTATACTACTAATAAAAGTACACTATTAAGAAAAACTTTTGATTGATTACTTTAACCCTAAAACAATATATAAAGACAATACTACCCTTATTTAATTTAAAACTCATATTAATAAGACTAGATAGATGTTAAACTTTTAATTGAATAACTTGACTCTCACAATACTAGCATTATTAATATGAAATTTATATTAATAAAAATTCATTAATATTACATGTACGTATCAAGTCTTTCATATTCTTTCTTTTAAAAGATAAAAATGAATTGTTAAAATAATTAAATTTACTATTATTTATTTCTATCTATTTCATTAATTGATGACAAGTTTCTGAATTTTCAAATGAAATTATATAAATGCACTAGAGTCTTATTTAATATAAGATTTATTTCAATATAATTTGGATATTATTATTAAACCCTTACTTTTTATTTTCTTCTCTTTTATGTTTTAATTTTAATAAATCCACTTTAGTTATGTTTATTGGTAATACTAGAAACCATTTTATTTGTATAGATTATCAATGCTACGAATATGTTCAACGTTACATTAAATTACTTATCACAACTTAACTTTTTAAATTTGTTCAACTAATTGTTTATAATTAAATGACCACCATAACATAAAATAATTCACTTCTGTATTTTTCATAATTTAATAAGTGTCTGTAATACTTTTTAGTTATATATACCCACAAACTATAAAATATATTTATACCATTACTATGATGTTGAAAATAAAATTAATCTAAATAATTAACTTCATGTGAAAAATAATAAACTTTAAGGGTAGAGATTTACAAGAAAGTAATTCATCAAACTTAAGAGCAAATAAAACAGTAAAAACTAATATTCATTCGTTCTGCAAATATGTAGTGTTATGTTTATAACAAATTACACAAATTATATAATATAAATATTCAAAATGTTAGATTTATAAGTAGGTATTTGTTATTATATTTATTTAATTATTTCAAAAACAAAGCTNAGGTAGGTATTTGCTATTATATTTATTTAATTATTTCAAAAACAAAGCTGATGGGCCAGGCCTAAAGGCCTAACTTGTGTTATAAGTCTGGTTCGAGTTTATTGTCCGACTCGAAGAGATCCAACAAATTCAACCTAATGTGGTCAACCCAGTCAAGCTCATCAAGCTCAAGAAGTTACTACATCAGCAAGGAGCAGACAAGGCCATCCAAGAGTCTCTTCCTCTACTACCTTGGAGTAAAGGTCATCCAAATGTCTCCTCTACCACCTTGGAGTAAAGGTCATCCAAAAGCCTCTTCTACGCCACCAAGGGAGCATCTAGAAGTCTCACCCTCGCAGCCTAGAGAAAGTCAACCTCCCTCATCCTTGAACAAGTCCTTTGGAGAGCACACCAACCGTCACACCTCGTTCGTTGAGAAGATGATAGGTCGCCTTCGCCAAATCAGCTACCTAATTACTATCAAACGGTCCTAAGCCATTATGACTGTTAGACTAGTCATACAATTACTATACCAAGCCACTATAAATTATAGCTCCCCCAACACTTGGGGGGCATCAGACTTATTTGAGCATAATTATCTCCTCCCCTCTCAAAGCTTATAATCATGTGCTCTTCCTCCACACCGGAGATAATAAAATTCTGACGAACCTAGCCATTCAAAGTGGACGTAGGTCGTATTGACCAAACCACTATAAATCATGTCTTCTCTCTCCTTATACTTACTGCATTTTATACTACAACTTGACTAGTGGTGTGCAAACTAATTTGTGCATCATCAGTTTGGTGCCGTCTGTGGGAACGACAGTTCTCACCTAGCCACTTTCTTTTGCTGAGTCAAAGCCGATCACCAATAGATCCTACAACTAATGCTTCTTGGGCGTCAAGGAGTTCCCCACATGGGTGCTCCTCATCTATGAGGAAGAGCATAGCCTAGACCTCAAGTCAGAAGAGCTCAACGTCCTCGGCGTCAAGGAGCTTCCCACATGGGTGCTCCTCATCTAAACGCCTCCTTTGGAGTCCCCTCAGGCGCCCCGCACAGGGGAGCTCCCCACAAGGGACCTCCACCTCCTCTTCTAGCTCCCTCTTTTCATGATGGAGACCCTTTTTTCCAAGAAGACGAGGGTGAAAACCAAAGCTTGGGGCATGAGAGCCATATCCATGGTAATTCCAAGGGAGCTCCTCCTAATCATTGGGACAAAAAAATTAAGGAGGTACAAAATCAATTGGGTGATGTCTTCAACGCCATGAAGGCACGAGGACCCGAGATAGTGGATTACCTTGTAAGTCGAACCGACACACCTTTCAAACTTGACGTGGCGAACTNTGCAGAATCAATTGGGTGATGTCTTGAACGCCATGAAGGCACGAGGACCCGAGATAGTGGATTACCTTGTAAGTCGAACCGACACACCTTTCAAACTTGACGTGGCGAACTACCCACTCCCTAAAAAATTCAAGATGTCATCCGTCGAAACCTTTGATGGTACGAAGGATCCATTGGACCACTTTGAAACTTTTAAGACCTTGATGCAATTGCACAACATACAGAGCGTTCTCAACCACCTTGAACGGGATCCCCTTGACAGTGGTTCGCCAAGATCACCCTCGCTTCCATCGGCTCATTTGCTGAGCTGAGCAGATCCTTCGTGTTGCACTTTATTGGAGGACGCAATCACTAGAAACCTGCCACCCGACTGCTTAGCATAAAGCAGGACCGAGATGAGAGCCTGCGAAGCTACCTCCCTTGTTTTAATGAGGAGGTCCTTCAGGTTGAACAACCCGATGAAAAAGTCAGCATAATCGCCTTCTTGGGAGGCCTTCTGTCATCGAGCTTCCTTTTCTCCGTGATGAAACGCCCACCAAAGAGCATGCCAGAACTATTGGCAAAAGTTCAAAAATTTATGAATGCGGAGGAAATCAACAGGTCTAGGCGAGGCGAATCATCTCACGGATCGCGAAAAGCTTGATATGCCTCTACACTATTCTTAAACAGGTAGTCTATCTCCAATTTAGCAGGTCTCTCGAGGGTCACCAAAAATCTTGGCCTACCTATACACTGTTCTTAAACAGGTAGTCTATTTCCAACTTAACGGCTCTCTCGAGGGTCGCCAAAAAGTTTGGCCTACCTCTACACTATTCTTAAACATGTAGTCTATCTCCAACTTAGCGGCTTTCTCAAGGGTCGTCAAAAAGCTTGCCTACCTCCGCACTGTTCTCAAACAGACAGCCTATCTCCAACTTAGCGGTTCTCTTGCGAGTCGCCAAAAATGCTTGACCTCTGCACTGTTCTCAAACAGGTAGCCTATCTCCAGCTTAGCGGCTCTCTCGCTGGTCGCCAAAAAAGCTTGACCTCTGTACTGTTCTCAAACAAGCAGTCTATTTCCAGGCTCTCTCACGAGTCGCCAAACAAGCTTGGCATCTGCTCTGCTCTGCTCTCAAGCAAGTAGTCTATACCTCAAGCTTAAAGACTCTCTCATGGGTTGCCAAAAATTCGGTTTCAACAGGTATAGCTCTCTCACAAGCAATCCTCAAACTCTGTCTTGCTCTCGCGCAAGTAGCCTGCCTCTTTCTTCAGATAATCATGTTAAATATTTTAATGTTTAGAATAATATTATTTTTGTCATCATAAGTAGGTTCACCCTATCTCAGCTCGGCGATATAGAACCGTTAAGGGATGTGATAAGCAGAAATAATCCTCAGAATATCATGGAAGAATTTGATTTTGAGAAGGTGCACTGAGAGGAGCTGGACCATCACCGCTGAAAGTGTCTGGCGTACTCTGTCCCCGGGCTCCAGAACCAGGCTCGCTAAGAAATTCCTGGGAAACCCCGCCTGCATGGGCGAGAACTGAACTCCCTACAGGGGCATCCAAAGCTCCTTGGCTACCTGAACTCCTCGAATCATCACCAAAAGTGGCACTCAAAATTTCCTTGTAGCTTGCACTACTCAACCCAGTGTCTAGAGAGGCGCCTGACCCCCTCTGCTTGCCCAAATGGGCAGCCTAGTGGTTAGAGAGGTGTCTGGCCCCCTCTGCTTGTANCCAGTGTCTAGAGAGGCGCCTGACCCCCTCTGCTTGCCCAAATGGGCAGCCTAGTGGTTAGAGAGGTGTCTGGCCCCCTCTGCTTGTACAAGCGAAGTAGTCCTGCAGGCGCCTAACCATTTGTGCTCGCCCAAAATGGCGCCTCTTGGTGCCTTCACGCCAGACCACCCCTCCTACTCGAGCAGGCTGATCCTCAAGATGATATGGAGTGGCGCTTAGGCAATTCTCCAGCTCACCCAACACCTCTTGTTCACCCAAGTTCCTCAAGTTAGTGCCCTAAAAGGCAACCAAGGCCTTTTGCTCACCCAAAACAGCATGCCCAACTGCATGGTCGCCCAGAGCAGTGCATGCTCGCTTAAAACTACGCGCCAGCGCGTCTACTAGCTATTTTGGCCGTAAATTTTGCTACGTAAGTCAAAATGGGACATATTATATATCAAATCGAAGCTCTCCACGAGCTGAGCAAAATTCATTACCTTTGGTAATGAATTTTCCAAAAAAAGTCCAAAAAGAGATGTTTTGGCCTCCCAAATTTTTTTTTTAAAAAAAAAAAAAATTTGCTCCAGGAGGTTGTATGCTCGCCCAGGAGGTGGCCTGCTCACCCAAAAGCTGGCTATTCGCCCAAAAATGCACCTCTGGCTCCCCTGCTTGCTATTTTGATCGTAACTCAAAATAGAGTTTATTATATATCAAATCGAAGCTCTCGACAAGCTAAGCAAAACTTATTACCTTTGGTAATAAGCTTTTCAAAAAAAGTTCAGAAAGAAGTGTTTTGGCCTCCCGAAATTAAAAAACAAAATTTTCTATTCCCCCAGAACAGTGCTCTGCTAGCCTGGACAGCTTCTTGCTCGCCTAGCTCTCTGTTCAAAATTTTGACAGTAATTTTTGCTTTGTTACTTGAAATAAGGCTTATAATATATCAAATCGAAGCTCTCGGCGAGCCCTGCAATACTCACAACCTATGGCTATGAATAATGCTGTTAAAAGTCCAAAAAAGGCCTATAAACGAATGTTTTGACCTCCTAAACTTTTTTCAGTTATGCTGGTCAGCCAAAAATTCAAATTCAGCTTAAATGCCCTCTTTTCCAAGTTCTGTTGGATGCAGGGCATTGGAGGGCAAATGATAGCCCAGGCCCAAAGGCCCACCTTGTGTTATAAGCCCGGTCCGAGTTTATAGTCCGACTCTAAGAGATCCAACAAATTCAACTCAATGTTGTCAACCCAATCAAGCTCATCAGGCTCGAGTTATTACATCAGCAAGGAGCAAGCAAGGTCATCCAAGAGCCTCCTTCTCTAGCACCTTGGAGTAAGGGTCATCCAAGGATTTTCTCTACCACCTTGGAGTAAGGGTCATCAAAGAGTCTCTTCTATGCCACCAAGGGAGCATCTAAGAGCCTCACCCTCGCAGCCTGGAGAGAGTCAACCTCCCTCATCATTGAACAAGTCCTTTGGAAAGCACACAAACCGTCACACCTCGCCCGTTGAGAAGATGATAGGTCGCCTCCGCCAGATCAACTACCTAATTATTATCAAGCGGTCCTAAGCCATTATGACCGTTAGACTAGTTATACAATTACTATACCAAACCACTATAAATTATAGCTCCCCCAACACTTGGGGGGCATCAGACTCATTTGAGCATAATTCTCTTCTCCCCTTTCAAACCTTGTAATCATGTGTTTTTCCTCCACACCGGAGATAATAAAATTTTGACGAACCTAGCCATTCAAAGTGGATGTAAGTCGTATTGACCGAACCACTATAAATCATGTCTTCTCTCTCCTTCTACTTACTGTATTTTATACTACAACTTGACTAGTGGTGTGTAAACTAATTTATGCATCATTAAAAGTCATAACTTAAAAAGTCCCGTGCAAAGCACGTGTTCACGATCTAGTCATGAAAATGATAGTTAGAGATGTAAGCTAACGAAAATACAAGGCGAAAAATAATTGTGGAATTAAGGATGTCAAACGTGTCGAATTAAACGGTTACGTGTCAGGTTAAACGAGTGACGAGTGAAAAACATGTAAAACCATACACGACCCATTTAATAAACGAGTGAAAAACCTTAATACAAACACAAACCGTTTAATAAACGGGTAACACGACACGACTTATTTAACCCATTTAGTTTTAATTATTATTACATTTTTTGTGACTATATCTAAATTAAAAAAAAAATCTATGGCTATCACTAAAAATAATATATATATATATTCTGCGGCTGTCATTAACAAAAAAATATGCCTAAAATTTTAAAATAATTATTAATTTATTATTATATTAATTTTATTTAAACGGGTAAATGAGTGATAAACGGGTTGACGTGACTCACTTGAACATGACCCGTTTATTAAACGTGTTAAACGGGTTAACCCGTTTATCACCTAAACTAGTTAAGATCTCACCTAAATTTATTTAATTTGTGTCGATTCGTATCGATTAATCGTGTCGTGTCAGACTTTGACAGATCTACTTGCAATGCTTGTATTGATTAAAAACATATGTACAACAAGTGTAATTTTTTTTTTTTTTGGTTAACTAGAAGGTGTCTAGGGCACATGAAGCACACGAGGACTCGTCCCGAACACGTGCATTATCCCATTGCATACCTGATAATTATTTAGATAAATCGTTGGAAAGAACCCTAAAACACAGTATTATTNAATCGTCCCGAACACGTGCATTATCCCATTGCATACCTGATAATTATTTAGATAAATCGTTGGAAAGAACCCTAAAATACAGTATTATTAAAATCGAATTGGACTAGCCGGTTCGATTTGTTGAACTGTGAATCGGGACCTAAAACGATCCGATTCTATAGTTAGACCGCATAAGAAAATGGACGGCCAAAAAACCGTTAAACCAGCCGGTTTTAGACTAAACCCGTGAATCTGGCGATTTTGTTCTAACCGGACGATTTGAATTCAGGGAATCGATATATAAAAAAAAAACTTTATTTTGGGGCATTTGCCCTAAATCGACTTCACAGCTCAGGCGACTACCCACCACTTTTTTTTGCGTGTGGCTTGTGGCTTCGAAGAGAAGGCGGCGAGAGATGCGAGAGTCTCTGAGACTCGAAGAGGAGGAGGCGCTGGGGATCAATCGATTGAGAGGTAGAAAGAGGGGAGAGTCTCTATTTTCTGTTGGTGTTATGGGTGTTCTAATCCACAAGCTTTTTGTCATATCTTTCTGATTCCTGAGCCAGTTAGGACAAGAAAATCATAACTTCTACTCTTGTTCTCTGTTGTGATCTCTGATGTGTCATCTTTCTCAGTTTTTTTTCATTAATTGTGGTTTTGTCTGATCATTTATCCTTCCTTTGCTTTTTTTTTTTAATAGCAATATTCAGTTTTTGTTTGACATTGTTCTTCTTGTCAAAAGGGCTGTGAGCCTTGACTGAGATGAGTTGAGTTTTGGAGTGTTTAAGCTTTCTTTGCTGGGTGGATGGTTCAAGCTGGGCTTGTGACAAGAACTGTTGATACTTGTAGTAAAGAGCTCAGTGAGGCAGCGACAAGTCAGTACTCAGGCGAGGCAGCTATCAGTGAGGCAGCGACAACTTTGAGATTTGCAATAGACCATGAAGCACGAATATAA
>CAUOFW020000714.1:1003447-1064538 GCA_963454935.2 Ilex paraguariensis | reverse complement strand
GCATCGTTCAGGCATAATTGTTATTGTATTTGTGTAACAATTATAATGGATTGATGTTCATGCTTTCCTATATTTTAATTATAATTATTGTTGTAATTGTTTTAGATTTTAGTGTTATTGATTTCTTGTGTTGTTAAATTGGTGCATGTTATTTAATTGAATTTGTTAAAATTATCCAAAAATTAATAGCTACAAAAGTGTTTACTGGACTTGCTACCCAATTAATCGGGTAGGAATGCTACACCTTACCGGGTAGGGTAGGTTGATTAGTAGTTAAAATTAACATATCACTATGCCTTTTTTAAGACTAATTATACTTTGATGGAGTTAAATGATGACATTTCATGTCCTAAAGTGAACAAGGGCTCACGGGCAACAAATATTAAACTTGAATGTAACACCAGCATATTGGGGGACAAAGTTGAAAAAGTTTGGAACAAAGCAAGAACGTTGGAATGCCAACTCACGTTCGAACGTTCCCTTGAATTATTTGAAGATCATAATGTTGAGACATGACGTGTTANCAGCATATTGGGGGACAAAGTTGAAAAAGTTTGGAACAAAGCAAGAACGTTGGAATGTCAACTCACGTTCGAACGTTCCCTTGAATTATTTGAAGATCATAATTTGAGACATGACGTGTTACAGTTAAGAAGAAAAACATTGAGGTACTTGAGTACCACGTTTGAACATTCTCCTCCACTATTGAGGACCAGGCTAATGAATGCAAGGGCAATAGTTCAAGACGTATGGAAGTAGATTTCCAGAAGAACACAGGCCACTTGAGTGGGGAATTCAGATTGCATTTCCACGTTCAAAAGCGCGAAGACAGTAACAACGTTCGAACGCCAAACAACGTTCGAACGTTGTCCCAAGACAAGCTGCAAAGTGGATGGCTTTCAGTAGGACTTTCAAGACCCAACACTATTCTTTCACACCCTCTTGTCCCCTCCTCCTTGCCTATAAATACTCCCCTTGTGGGAGCTTCAAAATGGCAGTTGGATTGGCACTAGNCGTTGTCCCAAGACAAGCTGCAAAGTGGATGGCTTTCAGTAGGACTTTCAAGACCCAACACTATTCTTTCACACCCTCTTGTCCCCTCTTCATTGCCTATAAATACTCCCCTTGTGGGAGCTTCAAAATGGCAGTTGGATTGGCACTAGACCAACATTTTCTTAGCTTGTTATATAATTAGTTTTAGGCTTAGGCTTTCAATTACTTGCAAAAAAGAAGGTAAATCACCTTTTGGTTCCAGTGGAAATTCTCCAAAAGTGACTAGTTTTCTTCTACTTTCATTAATTGTCTTTTACTTCCATTGCTTAAACTTTCTTCTTCCCTTAGAGGAGTGAAACTCTTCCACTTTTCNAAATGGCAGTTGGATTGGCACTAAACCAACATTTTCTTAGCTTGTTATATAATTAGTTTTAGGCTTAGGCTTTCAATTACTTGCAAAAAAGAAGGTAAATCACCTTTTGGTTGCAGTGGAAATTCTCCAAAAGTGACTAGCTTTCTTCTACTTTCATTAATTGTCTTTCACTTCCATTGCTTAAACTTTCTTCTTCCCTTAGAGGAGTGAAACTCTTCCACTTTTCTAGAATTTTACCAAAGCCGTGAAGGGTGGAACGTGATTCACTCATTCTTTGTCGAAGATCGGCTCATCACTTATTTTGCTTTACCTTGTAATTTCTANAGTGACTAGCTTTCTTCTACTTTCATTAATTGTCTTTCACTTCCATTGCTTAAACTTTCTTCTTCCCTTAGAGATGTGAAACTCTTCCACTTTTCTAGAGTTTTACCAAAACCGTGAAGGGTGGAACGTGATTCACTCATTCTTTGTCGAAGATCGGCTCATCGCTTATTTTGCTTTACCTTGTAATTTCTATACTTGGAAGGATGAGCATCACTCACTTTTCTAGCATTACCAAAGCCATGAAGAGTGAGTACTTTCTCATTTACTCTTTAGTAAGAGGTGATGGACATGTATAAATTATCCAAAAGTTATTTTTGTACATTTTATTTATGCTTAAATGCTTTATATTTCACTTGCTTATTGAATGATTGACTGCATCTAGCAAAGCTAAAATAATTTGTATAATCGTTAGTACTTTCTGTAACATAGATGACTCTTGTATAGAAAGACTAATTGGTTCAAGGCAAGTACCCCCGCTAGATCTTCATGACTATCCTTCAACTTTACCATTATTGAACTTCATTTAAAGGATGAAATATTAATGCCATGATTGGATGCCTTGTAGAAACACTTGCTTGTTTGTAGACGGGTTGAGTCTCAGTACAAACAATTCTTGTAAACTTCTAGAAAGGCATCAGAACCATGCGCTTAATTTTATTTTAATTTTTTTTAGTACAAGTTTAGTGTTAATGGTTCACTTCATAATCGGATTGACTAGGCATAGTCCATTAACAAAAAAATCGACACGATTCTGATCATACAAGATTGGTAAATGGATAAGAATGACTTGTTTTTGTAAACTTTAATACCAGACAATATAAATCTAATATATGACACGATCATTTGACAAGCTACCGCTNGGTTGAGTCTCAGCACAAACAATTCTTGTAAACTTCTAGAAAGGCATCAGAACCATGCGCTTAATTATCACAATCCACATTTATCTTCCGATTAACTTGTTGTTGACACGGGAGTTAATTAAGTTACCAAACACAAGTATAATAAATCGGATGATTAACTACATGTTTATATCTTCGAGCTAAAGGGTGACTGTTTATATTTGAATTTATCTTATATTTTGTTTAGAAAACTTCTTGGAAAGAATGATATATTTGGCACAGGAAAATCTCTAAACATCATCACTATAAATCTCAAAGGTTACAATTACATGGTCTCTGTCACTGCTTACTGCAAAACACCAACAATAATTCCCTGTAGATTCGACTCCGGACTGGACTGGATTATTACAACTTGACCGCCTGCACTTGAGTGTATACATATCGGATCAAGTCATAGGCTAAAAAAAAATTCTTTCTCAAAGTATCGGGTAGGAAAGACAGAATATTATATTTTCTACCCGTAGGGTAGGGTGAACACCCCTAAATCCAATTACGCAGCTCCAACATGTCTGTTTTTTTTTATTGAAGGAAAGAGAGTGAGGTTGATACCCATACTCAGTTACGGGCAGAAGTGAGCCTTTGTTATTGGGTCAATCTCTCACCTCTTCAACTTGTCTTTAAGGGTTTTCAAAAAACAAGAAATTAAGGGTTTGTTGGATAACTGTCTTTGTCTTGAGTTTTGTGTTTTTGTTTTCAATTTTTGTCAAAAATAAAAACAAAAATATGTTTGGCTACTGTTTTTGTTTTTGTATTCTATTAGTTGTTTGGAAACAAAGACAAAAAAAACTAGGAACAAAAAAAAAATGTTACAGGAAACACAAAAAACAGAGACAACACGCGCAAAAAGGGTGGAGAATTAATGAGATCTGGACTTCAACTCCTCTTAACAGCAAAACAAGGTTTTTTTTGTTGGAATATAAGAACCCATTTCATCCCTCTATCCTCCCCATGGCTTCTCTCTCTCCTCTCTCCCTCCTCTCTCCTTTCTCTATATCAGACCACCAGCTCTCTCCTCTCTCATCTCTCCTTTCTTTGTATCAGACGACCAGATGAGTCACTGGCACGTTACCCACCTCCATCGCTGCCTCTGCCTCCACGTCCATCGTTGTATCAAACCACCATAAACATCTCCACCTCCATCGATGTATCAGACCTCCATAAGCACCTCTGCCTCCATCGCTATATTAGACCAACATAAAAACCCAGAAGATTTGTGCATATATATGCATAGTTCTATGCGTGTGTGTGTGTTGTGTTGTGTGTGTGTATTGTGTTCTGTATGTGTTGCATTTGAGATTGATTTTTATTTGGTATTAATTGAATTATTATTTAGAATTGTTGAATTGTCATTTAGGATTGATTTTTGGGATTAAATTGTCATTTGAAATTGATTGAATTGCTATTTGGGATTGTTGAATTGCAATTTGGGATTGAATTGTCAAATAGATACCAAACATATTTAGGATAAAATTTGAAATAGTTACCAAACATATTTTTTGTTCTTATTTTCATAATTTGATAGACAAAAATGACTTCTAAATATGTTTTCTGTTTCAGTATTTATCACAAAACAAAGACAAAAATTAGCTCTGTTTTTAATTTTTTGAATACGCAAAAACAAAAACATTACTAAACGATCATTAAATCTTAACTTTAAGAAATTAAGTCATGTGGGCCTCCCTTCAAGGTTTTATTGTACCATTTTTTCGACTTCTCTTTATTCTTTGTCAGTGTTTCATCCTCGACTATAAATGAATTATTTCAAATTATAATGATTGATTCATCATTGTAATAGTGATCTCTACTAATTTATGTAATAAAAAAAGAAGAAGATAAATTGTCTCTTATAAATCATTAATGCTCATAGTTTAAAGGATAATTACTGAAATTTATTATTTATTATTTTTTGTACAAAGTTTCTTCTAAGATGCAGCAGCACTTTGATATTTGGTCTATTGACCAATTTGGTGGATGCTTTTACTTGTCAATCATCTCCTCAATGCTATTGGGCTTAGTCTGTTAAAGGGCAACAATTTCAAATAGAGCATAATATGCAAGTTTGACAATCGAAAGCAATAATCAAATTGCGCATGATCACTGAGGTTGTTGTCTACAGTTGATAACAAAAGGTTATTATTTAATTTGGTCATCGTTAACAGAGAATACTAAACAACAATCCTAAATTACATACACTATTTTTCTATACCATGTACGTTTATGCATCACTTTAACAAAGATGGTTAGATTATTAGGTCCCGCAATGTTTATTAAATATTCAATGACTTTGTTTGTGCAATATTAGGTGGTGTAATACTTCGTTTGGTACGATGGAAAAATGAAATGATGAAAAGTTGAAAATATAAATAAAACATGATGCTGGTAAGGAAAAAAAATAAGAATGATAGAAAAATAGATGAATTAACTTTTCTTCCAACTCACCAAAATTAATCTTTCCAAAATTGGGAGAAAAAGTGAATGAAAAGTTAATTATGTGTATTGAAATGTATGTTATTTATCTATATATCCTTTGATATATACATATACCATATTTATCAATTACATATTATGTATACATTCATTTCATCTATAGATATAATGGTAAAAAAAGTAATTATAATTTAACAAATATAAAAATATATTTTTATCCTTCCTATTTTTTATCTTTCTTACCAAGCACAAAAGATGGAAAATAAGATTCCTCCCTTGAAAGATGGAATCCATCCTACCAAATGAACCATAAGAAAAATGGTGCACAAAAATGGTGTGCACAACATTGTTGAATGCCAAAAGGGTGAGTTTTGTATAGAATTCAAGATGGAAATTGTACGCGGTAAAAATGTGTTACCTCCTACATTTGTAGATTGATCATTGGTCATGTGTGTATCCTTATCAACCTCCATTGCAAAACAAACAAACTGTCTAGGACGAAGTACTTCGATTGCAGGCACTCCGATGCTTAAATCAGTACTAGAATGATAAAAGAATGCTTACAGAGAAGATTGTGCATACCTTTTACTGTGCATCCTCCATCCTTTAAATGTGACTCTTTCTTCTTCTAGGGTTCTCGTTATTGATGAGGCAAAGTGGTACACCCCTCATCATTCTCGAATGTTAGCTAGGGATTGCTGGAATTTCTTCAGACGCTCCTCCAATTACCTAACTCTTCGAAGTTGTGGATCGTGCTCATTCATAGTACCTAAATTTCCTTGATTGTAGGTATTTCCCTGTGATTCAATTAGAGCCATATTTCAAATGGAGCGCGGCCTTGTAAACATAATGTCTTCCTATCATTACCAAGTTCTTTGTAGGTCAGTTCGACATTTTGAACCAAGCTTGCCTAGTTTGGTTCGGCTCCAGCCATATTGTTTCTCTTTTTGGGACCCATGTGACCTGTCCCATCGTGTCCACATGAGTAAATTATTCATCTCTATACGTGGCATGATTTTATGCCCCTTCACTTGTCCCTAGGAAATGAGTGTCAAGTGATTTTGGCCTGTAATCGATGCATATATTCATGTTGATCATTACATACCTCCTTGAGACACACAACCCCTTTGTTTGTCCCACTCAAACGTCTTTGCATTTAATGTTTTTGTCCTTCGGACTTTAGCCATTCTTTTTGGTGCCTATTCATCCCCCTTTAAAAAAGGTTGCAAGGAGTTGTTTCTTTGCCCTTGCTTCATTCTAATTTTATGTTCACCTCTACTTCGTTGCTCCAATTTTTGTTTCTTACTCTTCTCAAATGGCTCCCCTCACATTAGCAGATGCTCCTGCCTTTAGGAGTAAGTATCAGATTCTTGATGATGTTTATATTCGTGTGGTTGGTGCCGAAGAACCTCTAATTGGCACTAGGGAATCCATCCCAATTCATACCTGAGCCATCACTGAAGGTGGCATTAGGTTCCCTCTTCATCCCCTCCTTCTCTAGGTGTTTTTAGCTTTGAAGTTTTACCCCATTTAGTGTTTTCCTAACTTCTTTAGGATAGTAATAGACATTGCTGGCCTCAACAATCTTTTGAATGTGAGGCTGGGTCTCTAGGAGATCTTGTTTTGCTACATTATAAAGCCTGCCAGTGATAATTATTACTTGGCCATGAGAAAAAAGGATCGATTTCTAGTGACCCACCTTCCTGATTCAAACAAGGTTCACGAAAATGACGTCATATTTGTTTCTGACAATTGGGAGTACAAAGCTAGTGAGACCCCCACATACAAGTGCCCATTATGAACTGAGCTTGCCTAGTTCGATTTGGCTCTAGCCTTATTGTTTCTCTTTTTGGGACCCATGTGACTTGTCCTATCGTGTCCACGTGTGTAAATTATTCATCTGTATATGTAGCATGATTTTATGCCCATTCAAAATATATTGCATGATTTATGAGATATATTGTGACCGATGAAGCAATCAATTAATCAAAATTTTGGGCATGATTTGATCTTCTCATTTTTGTCAATCCCTTTAAATAAGGGATACAATTGTATTTGTCAACCTACATATATAGGTGCAATTCATGTGTACTGATGATCCAGATTCAATAAAGATGTAGCCCTTCGAATTTTCTGTTTCCTGAATGTAAGTCCTAAGATCGAACCATGTTAGTATCTGTGTGTTCTTTATATACTGACCTATTTTTTGACATTCTTTCGACAAAATAACTCCGAGCTGATTCATAGTCATTGATGATGCACAAATTGATTATATGCACCACATGTAATGTGATTAATACAGTAAATAAATAAGGTGGAAGTCAATACAAACAAAACACAATTTAAGTGGTTCGGTTAATATGACGTCCTTTACTGTGAAGAGCTAAGATGGCCTAGTGTTTTATTGCTTCAAGGAGTGTTGGGTGCTCAAATGTGAGTAATAGGAGAGATACAAGATGTGAGAGATACCTCCTATGTGTAGATGGGGCTTACAATATATAGGCACCTCTTAATAGATTGAGACGTCTTATCAGTAACAGAAAAGCTGATTTGGTGGAGTGGGCGCCATCCTCGCAACAGGTGAGGCAGTTGCTGAGACGGTGTGAAAATCTTCTCAAAACTAGGTCCCAGGATGGCGTGGTAGACCTCTTCGCTCTAGGATGGCGTGGATGAGACTTTAGGATGGCGTCGTGGACTCCTTCACTCTAGGATAACATGACTATCGGGGCTTTGGTAAGCCCAACTTGATTTGGGTCTCTTCTGGGCCAGATCTGCTGGGCTTCGTCTGGACCGAGCCCACTATTTGAGTTGGGCCTTGTCTAGGTCGGGCCCACTATCCGAGTTGGGGTTTGGGCTTGGCCCATCAATCATAACATGAAGAAGAGAAAGAAGTAAAGAATAATGCTAATTAACACAATCAGAAAGAACATTCTTCGATTTTTCATTATTAATGATGAGTTTCGAATTCAGTCCTTCCCCCCCTCTCACTCCCTCTCCCTCTCCTTGAAAATTTCATGTTCGAATCAACTAGATTACAACAACATTGGTCTTCGATGGGATTAAATTGTTGAAAATTTGTGTTTGGAAGCAAATTGTATGTAATAAGAATTTTTGAATATCACCTTCTGAAAAAAAAAAAAAGAATAGTCAAAAAAGCAGAATTAATCTTAAAGAATCAAATTTGTTTGCTGATTGGTTAGAGACACCTCGTAGAAAATAAAACACCAAATCAAGATAGGGAAATAAAGGTGAGGCAAGGAGACTTGAATGGATAAATGAAGAAAATGACATATAAGGTTCTACTTGTTCCAGATGTCTAATGGGCCAGAAGCTGTGTGGTCCTGCTCCACTTTTCTCAACACTAATATCAAACATATTACAATTGATNTATAAATACTCCCCTTGTGGGAGCTTCAAAATGGCAGTTGGATTGGCACTAAACCAACATTTTCTTAGCTTGTTATATAATTAGTTTTAGGCTTAGGCTTTCAATTACTTGCAAAAAAGAAGGTAAATCACCTTTTGGTTGCAGTGGAAATTCTCCAAAAGTGACTAGCTTTCTTCTACTTTCATTAATTGTCTTTCACTTCCATTGCTTAAACTTTCTTCTTCCCTTAGAGATGTGAAACTCTTCCACTTTTCTAGAGTTTTACCAAAACCGTGAAGGGTGGAACGTGATTCACTCATTCTTTGTCGAAGATCGGCTCATCGCTTATTTTGCTTTACCTTGTAATTTCTCTACTTGGAAGGATGAGCATCACTCACTTTTCTAGCATTACCAAAGCCATGAAGAGTGAGTACTTTCTCATTTACTCTTTAGTAAGAGGTGATGGACATGTATAAATTATCCAAAAGTTATTTTTGTACATTTTATTTATGCTTAAATGCTTTATATTTCACTTGCTTATTGAATGATTGACTGCATCTAGCAAAGCTAAAATAATTTGTATAATCGTTAGTACTTTCTGTAACATAGATGACTCTTGTATAGAAAGACTAATTGGTTCAAGGCAAGTACCCCCGCTAGATCTTCATGACTATCCTTCAACTTTACCATTATTGAACTTCATTTAAAGGATGAAATATTAATGCCATGATTGGATGCCTTGTAGAAACACTTGCTTGTTTGTAGACGGGTTGAGTCTCAGTACAAACAATTCTTGTAAACTTCTAGAAAGGCATCAGAACCATGCGCTTAATTTTTCTTTAATTTTTTTTAGTACAAGTTTAGTGTTAATGGTTCACTTCATAATCGGATTGACTAGGCATAGTCCATTAACAAAAAAATCGACACGATTCTGATCATACAAGATTGGTAAATGGATAAGAATGACTTGTTTTTGTAAACTTTAATACCAGACAATATAAATCTAATATATGACACGATCATTTGACAAGCTACCGCTAAAAAAAAAAACCTCTTTCGAGGGAGGTTGTGGAAATTTGGTTTGAATTTTGTTCCTAAGGTTCTTTCTTTTTTCTCCATTAGCGACATTTCATTAGTTCAAATTCGATAATCAATTTCTCAAAAATAGGAACAAAATTTGCCTATTTTTTTATTTTTTATCTTTTCACAAACCCCACGTTTTAGGCTACTTGTGCACTGAGCACGAGCTTTGATTTTTTTATGTTTCTGTCCAACTCTAAGTCCCACCTTTGAACGAAAATAAGCCTTTTTTGTCTCCCAGACAAAGCTCAGGTGCAATAAGTCAGAGGTGTTAGATGTACAAAACTAGTTCAATTTCAATTTTGTTGACTTTGTTAGGCAAGCTCTGAATCATGATTCAATACGTGTTTGTATGTGAGTTAATAAGGTAGGAGATGGCAGTGACCAAAATTTTTTCTATTTCGTGTGTTCCTTTTTGTTCATGATAGGGATGGGTAATAAGGTATCAGATTAATAGTATGTCAAAATTTATTTAACTCACACTCAAACAATTTATAGCAATATATTGGGCTCGTTTGGAATTGATTTTTTTTTTTTTTGTGCAAAACAAAAGTATGAAAGGTGAAATGTGAAATGTAAAAGTTTGAGTTAAAAAAGGTTTTAGAACCGTTTGAGCTGTTTCCGAAAAAATCAGTTTTTTTTTTTTTAAGCCTTTGGATAAGCCCTATTTTTTAAACTTTTTTTTCGGTGCTGATAAAAGTTACTTTTACCCAAAAAATTGATGGAAAAACCGTTCAAGAAGCCCGGGTTCAAACGGAAAAGATGTTTTTTTCTCTGAAATAAAAAAAAAAAAAAATTTTAAACCAACTCCAAACAAGTTCATTGTCATAATCTTGATAATTCTGTGTCAATCTCTGTATTGAACGAATCCGACAAGTCAATAACAAATTATAGATAAAAGCCATTAAAGATAAATCTATATTAATTTTGAATTGGATTAATGGAGCGTGTTACAATTACCAACCTTATTTGTAAAGTTGTCAAAGTTGAGAGGTATTTATGTACTCTCTTTCAATAAAGCTAGGGCAATTATCGAGCTCCAAGTGGACTTATAGGAAACCGATTGATGTTAGACATTTCTACGAACTTTGTAGAAAGAAAGACTCATAAACTGGACCATACATCCCCCCAAAACCACATCAGTCGTCCGGGGGCGGCCCCCACAAATATGGGGGTCTTATCCCAAAATATTAGTGTTATAAAATATATTTTNGGCAGGCAAAGCTTAGGGCGAAAAAATGGGTTTTGTTGCACAATATATTTAGAGCAAGAAGAAGCTAATTCAATATAGTCATTGAATTGAATTAGTAGTGACTTCTAATATTAAATTGAGATCACTCTTGACTTTTTCAATATTAGTTGATCCAAATAACATTTTTTTTTCGATATTTTTAACACCANTATTGGTTTGTAGATTGCACCTAAACTTATAAGAATAATTAAAATAAGGGCCCTATACTTTTTTTAAATGATCTTTTTTAAAAAAAAATTGAGGTCCCAAGTATTCCTATTTATTTGGAGGCCCTAGATGGCAGCCTTAATTTGCCTATGCTTAGGATCGGCCCTGAATCAGTCATTTAAGCATATAGTATCAGAATTAGAAAAAAAAAATGGAACTAGTTGTTTAAAAATAAAAGTAGCGGTATCTATTAGTTATCTCTCATGTTTAGTCATAGGGCTAGAGTTTTGTACATTAGTATGTTCATAAGATTCAAAATAAAAAAAAAAAACCAATTTTGATGATTTGCCGAGGTTTTTTTTTATTTTTTATTTTTTATTTTGTGTTTTTATTCTTATACAAACAAACAAATTTACTTTACAAAAGTAATGTACCTGTTTAGCTACTTTTTAAAAATTCTTTTAAGTAACATACCAAAATCGTGTTTTATTACTACACTGCAAAAATTATGTGCATGCATCTCTATGTGTAAAGAGTGCATGTATCTTCATTATATAATAAAATAACATGGAAGAATAGACCAAACTTGGACAAAGATGGTAAAAAATATACAAAATTTGTACTACTTTAATAAAGTATTTCAACACAAAAAAAAACAAAATTAAAATAATTATCAAATGATATTAAAATTACAATAATGTTCAATTGGTTCGTATCGCGTATAAGTCGTATTTAACTAAGTTCTTGTCGATCTATTTACTTTACAAGTTTGATGAGATCACTTGTTTTAAAGGTTAAACTCACTAAGACTAAATGTATACCTACTAACCCCGTACCAATTTCGTATCAAATTCACTACCATGTGTATAATAATTTTTCTAATATGGCAGGCAAAGCTTAGGGCGAAAAAATGGGTTTTGTTGCACAATATATTTAGAGCAAGAAGAAGCTAATTCAATATAGTCATTGAATTGAATTAGTAGTGACTTCTAATATTAAATTGAGATCACTCTTGACTTTTTCAATATTAGTTGATCCAAATAACATTTTTTTTTCGATATTTTTAACACCATACTTGCAAGTTGCAACTATTGCCTACCCTTTGGAGGGTCGAGAATATACTATCCGTTGCAGCAGTGAATTAGATGGAGTCCATAACAAAGTGGCTCTCAAAGATGTAAGACGAATCTAATGTGGATCAATAGTTGTTGGGAATCTCTTTTTTTTGGGAAGACCAAGAGAGAGCGAGCCAATTTCGACATGAATTGTAGTTGCTGAAGGAAGTTTATTTTTCACCCGATAAAGCCCTACCACATGTTCGATCAAATGACTCGATCAATTCTGTGACATGACATCTTCAAAAGAAGAAGGGTGGGTCAATACTTGCTTTTTGTAACTTTAAACCATTATTCAGTAACATGACATCTTCAAAAGAAGAAGGGTGGGTCAATACTTGCTTTTTATAACTTTAAACCATTATTCATGTGTTGTAGTTGTTGCAATTTCCTTGATTGTAACCCAATCAGGATAAGTTTTGGTTCATCTCTATATGGGTTTATATGAGTATCTATGTGATATGTCTACCGTTTAATATGTATAGTTTATTACGGTTTAAATAGAACGAATTTGAACGAATTCTCATTTTCTCTGATCCATGGCCTTTCCTAATGATAATGACAGAACACAAAAAAAGAAAAACTTGTCGTGCAAGTAGTTGAAATGAAACACTGTTTTTTGGTGGGTGGAAGCCCAAAAAAATGTATGGATCATAGAGTTGTCACCATTTAGAAGAGTTTCAATCCATATTTAGTATTAAAAAGTGAAATATTCTTTTTTATTTTTGAAAGCGTTTTGCTGCAGAATACACAATTATTATAGCTTATATAAAGTGTGATGTCACTAGAGTTAGTAATCAAATTCAAGTTTGATAAAAGTAGTATAAAGGCCATCTTCGTCGTGACCTCATCTCTCTTTAACTAAGAAACAGCTAAAACTGCTTAAATTAATATTAAATCACTGAAAAACAAATGCCCCTTTTTGCTAAAAGGAATTCAGATCGGATCTTACTGAATTTTTTTTTTTCAATTTCAGGTGAGAGATATTATAACAAAACTAAGTCCCACAAAATATTTTTCAAGATCTACCATTAACGAAATTAAATTAAACCAATGAGTATTAGAACAGATCAAAATTCTTATTACATCATAGTAGGACATCACTAGATTGCCAATCATCAATGTCTAGCAACCCCACCTTAACAAATAAATGTTTTTTCTTCTGCCCTGATGATTGAGCCAGTAGTGGACCAGGGGGTCACGGGCCCACCCTTATTCTTTTTTAAATTATTACCTATATATTATCAAATAATTTTTAGTATATTTTATGGTATCCACACTGTATATTTTGTGTCCATCCTATCAATTTCTTATCATACCAAGTAGTATAGTCACTATGATTAAAAAAAATATAGTATATACACATACCTAATTAACTATGAATTTTTAAACACACTTTACATCTTATAGATACGTCTAGACAAGTTTTTGACATGTAAAATACATTTTTTTTAAGTTATAGAAACTGTGAGTACTAAGTTGCACAATGAAAAAAAAAAGTGATTTAATTATTTATATAGAGATATATTTTTTATAGTATTAATAATGAAGTTATCATACATCGCTTTTAAAGTATGAAAACACATTAAAATTAATTGTAAATAAGTGCAATAGGCTACTTTTTGTTGTTTTGTTTTTCATTTGCGCTACACTTATCGACGTTAATCTATTTTGTATCTAATGAATGTTTGAGTATCAAATATAATATAACTAGTTATTACCTTTCCCTAAAGGTATAAAGAAATAAAAAAAGATCAATAATAAACATATTTGTATTTATATCCAAATTCAAATTACAAAAATAGAGGAGAGATAAATGAATTTAAGCATCGATTTGTAGTGGGGGTGAGAGGTGGTAGGTGGTAGTGGTGGTGGGAGAAGATTGTAATGGTTTTGGTGAGTGACAATGATCGTGGTGGCTGTGGTGGTGGTGGTGGTGGCGGCGACGGTGGTGGTGGAGACGGCGGCAACAACGGTGGCAATGGTGGTGGTGGTGGTAGCGACGGCGGAGGCAGCGGTGGTGGTGGTAAGGGGGAGGGGCGGTGACGGCGACGATGGTGGTGGTGGTGGTGGCGACAGCGACGGCGACAATAATGGTGGTGGCAACGACAGTGGTGGTGGTTGTGGCGGCGGTGGCGGCGGTGGTGGGACGGTTTAAAACACTATTTTTTTTAAAGTACTTATAAGAAATAATGCGTAAAAATATTTTTAAAAAGTCACTCCAAACACACCCTTAGGGGCCTATTTTTCCCATTAAATTTAGGGTGTTAATATTATATGTTAGATTAACTTTAAAATAAAATTTAAACCGATCTAAACCACGAAAAATAAAAGTCATTTTTGTTTATCTTTTAAAATTTGAATTGTAAGTTATTTTTTTATATAGATAAGATTAAATATGCTATGTCACTTTTATCAATTAGAAAAAGAAATTAAAGTGTTCACTCAAAATAAAAATTTTGACCCCGTACCTGAATGTAAATTGTGAGTATAGTGTGGGATTCTATTAAAAAATTTAAAAAGTTCCACATGTAGATAAGGCAAAAGGTCAATACTACCTCCTCTTAGAGCATCTCCAACAACAAAATACATTTTACCTACTCAAAAAGTAATATTTTTTATTTTAGCTACTTACTTTTTCAATACACACTCTAACAAATTTTCTAAATTTTTAACTACACCTATTAAAAATTATTTTTCTTTCCTTTTGCATTATTTTTTTGGGAATAGTGACAGGGAGAAAGAGAGAGAATAGAAGAAAGGAGAGGAAGAGAGAGATAAAATATAATATATAATGTTTACATATTGCTACAGTGACATTCTATATTTAGAGAAAATATAACAAAGTGCGGAATTTATGTGAGTTTAGGGAGAATCACAAGATGTAGAATAATTTACCTTGTTACAGAAATTACAATATAAAATAAAACTAAAATACTTACAATACTAGCACTAAGTGGGCTAGCAGTGAAAGGGGATAGGAGAAAAATTCTTCATTTCCATCATTATGAGAGATCTCGGGATACAAGTTTATAGTGAAGGTAGGAGTGTTTTTGCTAGGTGTGTAATGGATTTTTCTTAGCAAAAAAAACTTGTTTCTTCCTTCCCAGAGGAGACCTTTATATAGGCGTAAGAATTTCTGAAGGAATCTTTAGCCATGATGTTATTTTCTGCTTTATCTCTTGGTAAAAGACTTTCACACCAACTTTCGATGGAAAAGTATGTGTGAAATAATTTTACTTGGGTAACTTTTGACAAAAGACTCTTAGTAGGTCCTGATGTCTGAAAATTAGGGCAGAGTGCTAAATAGGTCCCGGCCTCGGGAGAAAAGAATCTGCTTTCGGTGGAAAAACAGAGCACATGGGTATTGTCAGCTACTTTTCTTGGGGAAAGGGCTGAAAAAGCATAGCACATGGGTATTGTTAGCTACTTTTCTTAGGGAAATGGCTGATGTACTGATTGATATCTTAACATTATATGTAATAGACAAATTTTCTTTCTTTAGATGAAGAAAGTAGTGAGTGAAGTTATCACGCATAAGGAGAAGAATCAAGGAGAAGCTAGGTTAGGAGTGAGGTCATCAATTCTGGCAAATGAATCTTGGCTATTTGGACCCAAATCTACAAATGGGTTAATGGTCCCTACAGATGATGTCGGGGAGGATGAACCACTACAACTTGCTGCCTGTTGAAGAAGTTTCTGGGCTAGGGCAATGAGCTCAAATGACTTCTGTTTTGACTGCTTCGAGGATTCTAAAGGCTTACTGGAGTCCTTAGAGGAGGACTTCTTCTGCTTATGTTTTGCTGCTTGCGGCGGGGCTGGAGTCAGGGTTTTCTCTGGTGTAGAAACCCTAAGGGCAGGCAGAGCCTTTGCTGGTGTTGGAGTTACTAGTGGAAGGGTAGCTGCAATAGTTGATACTGTAACTGGTGCTGGAACATTTATTGGGAACTCCTTTTTAACTTGGGCAATAATGCGGTCATGTTGGAACCTGGGCCACCATTTCACACTGGATTGCCTGCAAACAAAGTTAGAACATATTTTTCAAGACCACTTATAGATCTAAGGAAGTTTATATTGGGTAAAGAAAATTAACAGACTCGTAAAATGAGTTCTGTCATAAAAACAAGGTTTAAAAACAGAAGCAAAATAAGTGACTTGATCTTGTAGGTCCAGGGGAAGAATTTCAGGTATGGGGCAATGAAGATGCCACCACTGTGCGAACCAAGCAGGAATTTGGCTCTTGAAATTCTTATCGAACTGAATGAACCAGGAGTGAGTTAATGACTCATCCTGATAGAGGAGAAGTTTATATCATGAATCAATGTAATCATAGTAGCTAAACTTCTTTTCATATCTCTCGAGGTCTCTGAGTAATGAAGGATGAGATCCTCATTCTTTGAGAGAGATGAACTTCAAAATATATAGGGAATGATATATGACTTTACTGGGCTCTGTCTTATCAAATATGGGTTTGATAGAAATAGACCGGGTAAAAAACAAAATATCCTGGTAAAAATTAAATATTTTCTCNAGACTGGGTAAAGAACAAAATATCCTGGTAAAAAGTAAATATTTTCTATAGGTCAGATGGGATGAAGTTCCATCCTGGTTCAAGATATGCATTTACTATGTCTTTTGGGTTGCTTAGGTGAGCATGGATTGGTTCAATGGCGAATACTGGTTGGGATTTGCCTTTCTTAACATAATCAACTTTAGGGCCTTTTTGGGCTACAAAAGTTGGTTGGAAATTAGATACTGGGTAAGGATTAACCAGTTGACTAGGGGTAACTAGTTGGTTAGTTTTGATGGTCGAAGAAGGACCAACAAATTGGGTTGGGCCTTGTTGGGCCATTTGAAGGAAAGTAGATAGGGTCACCAAAGTGGACTGGACTACTGGCCTTATATGACTAGGGTTACCAAGAGGTTGGTAACGATTGACAATTTGGATAGAGGATGTTTGTGGGCTTGACAAGACTAATTATTTTTGTTTTTCAGTATCTCTCCCGGCTTTGGAAGAGGTACAGGGCTTAGAAGATTTCCTGTCCTCCATGAGATTCCTGCAAAAATTCGCGGGTTAGGAAATCAGGAATGCAGTTATTACTGCCTTTAATATATTCGATGTTAAAATCGAAAATACTTAAAATAGATTGCCATATGACAAAAATCTGCTTAATAGCAATGTTTTGTACATCATTTTTCAAAACATATTTTACAGATTTACAATCAACTTTGATTAGAAATTTTTGATTTAATATATCATCATAGAATTTAAAGATACACATGACAATAGATAAAATTTCTTTTTTAATAGTGCTATAATTTGCTTGTGCTTTATTCCAGATACCCGAGTGAAAACGAACGATTTGCTCTGGGGAGTCTGGAGTAAGTTTTTGAAGCAGAATACCACCGTATCCAATGTCGGAGGCATCAGTTTGGATGATTTTAAAGGAATCAACCGAAGGAATACCAAGGCAAAGTAAAATTTTTATGAACTGCTTGACTTGTTTAACAATGGATGTATGAACAGAAGTCCAAGGAGGAGGATTTCCTTTTAATTTTTCATATAGAGGTTTGACGGTTTTCCTAAAATTCTGATAAAAGTCAGCAACATAGTTTAGGGAACCTAAAAACCTCTGAAGTTGGGTTTTATCTGTGATCTCATCAGGGAACCTATCTGCAAATTAGATAGCACGACTGATGGGAAAAATAGTGGATTGTTATATGTTATATCCCAAGAACCTTACTAAGATTTGGAATAACTTAATTTTATTGGATGAGATGACTAGACCATTGTGTCTGACTATCTCAAGAAATGCATAAAGGTGTTTCTAATGTTCTTCTATAGATCTGGAGAAGATGAGAATGTCATCTATATAGACTATAGAAAAATGACTAATGGAATTAAAAATTTCATTCATTATATTTTTAAATTCACTCGGTGCGTTTTTTAATCCAAAAGGCATTACATTCTATTCGTAATGACCAAAAGGAGTTATAAATGCAATCTTATATCTATCTTCTGGAGATATAAGGATTTGTCAGAAACCACTTTTCAAATCAAATTTTAAAAAAATTATTGAATTATTAAGTCTTTTAATTAAATCCTGTTTGTTTGGAATTGGGTACCTGATCTATTATAACACAGAATTTAAAGGTTTATAATTAATTACTAGTCTTTATACTCCTCTGTCTAATTCCGCATTTTTGATGACATAGAAAGCTGGACATGACCAAAGAGATTTACTCATCCTAATGATACCATTTTTGAGTAATTCAGAAATCTCTTTTTTGCAGATTTTCATTACTTCATGGTTCATTTGGATGTGTCTAGATTTAATAGGAATATTTGTTTCACTAAATCTTTTTAGATATGGAAGTTTTACCATATGTTTTTTCCTATGCCAGAAAGCAGTAGGAAGGTTAGAACATACTTCTGCTTCTATTTTTAGTCTAAATTGTTCAATTTGTTCATGTAAAATTGGGTTTGTTAATTGTTCTTGAACTCTTTTATGGTGAATTTCTTCTTTGAGAAATGTTACCTGTTGAGTTTTTTGATTAATTAAATTAAGATACTTAGAGACTGAGTGGTCTTTAAGTTGTCTTAAAGTTTTAGTTTATGGTTTACTAAGAAACTGGAAAGTTACTGAGTACCCAAATGGCTTAGTGGTTACACCTTTAGTGTCAGTCGTAAAAGGATACAAAAGATATACGAATGACAACTCAAAGATAACTTTACTAGTCATATTTTGTACTAGGACAAAAGATGTTTTAAAACATACATTGTTTTAACAAATATGTACATTTGACAACTTGTATTTAACTTTCATTTTACGNCAAAAGATGTTTTAAAACATACATTGTTTTAACAAATATGTACATTTGACAACTTGTATTTAACTTTTATTTTACGACCATTTGCTGAACTAAGTTTCTCAATTGTTTTTTGATAATACTTAGTTGGTATAACTCCTTCTTAAATACAGTTAACATTTGCACCTGTATCAATAAGGGCAATGGTTTCTAATTCATAATCATTGTCCATAATGATTTTTACTTGAGAATACCATTTTTGAAAACTAATTTTGTTAACCAGATTAATTCGATAATTATCATTTGTTTGTGAACACCCATCATGAAATGGCAGCTTCGTTACACCCGAAGTTTCCACTAAAAAGGTGGNTCTGCACCTGTATCAATAAGGGCAATGGTTTCTAATTCATAATCATTGTCCATAATGATTTTTACTTGAGAATACTATTTTTGAAAACTAATTTTGTTAACCAGATTAATTCGATAATTATCATTTGTTTGTGAACACCCATCATGAAATGGCAACTTCGTTACACCCGAAGTTTCCACTAAAGAGGTGAAGGTTACAGGTATCCATTGTAATTGTGTTCCATCATGAGATTCTGTCTCAAATTGATCATTTACTAATGGTTGTTTTTCAGGATCAAAATCCTTTGGAACGCCAAAATTATCAGTGTGTAGAAAACTTAAAGTTTCGACAAATTTTTTGTCTTGAGCTCTTAATTCTTTAATTTCAGATTTTATTTTATTGACTTCAGTTTGGAGATCTTGTAAAATGAGTTCTTTCTTTTTCTCCTTACTAAGTCTTTCCATTACATTGTTGAGGCTAATAAGTTGCTTACTACTGGAAGCATTCTTATCATTTTTCTTAACTAAAAGATCTTTGAGTTTTTTAACATATTTAATTTTTAACTCATNAAAGTTTCGACAAATTTTTTGTCTTGAGCTCTTAATTCTTTAATTTCAGATTTTATTTTATTGACTTCAGTTTGGAGATCTTGTAAAATGAGTTCTTTCTTTTTCTCCTTACTAAGTCATTCCATTANACGCCAAAATTATCAGTGTGTAGAAAACTTAAAGTTTCGACAAATTTTTTGTCTTGAGCTCTTAATTCTTTAATTTCAGATTTTATTTTATTGACTTCAGTTTGGAGATCTTGTAAAATGAGTTCTTTCTTTTTCTCCTTACTAAGTCTTTCCATTGCATTGTTGAGGCTAATAAGTTGCTTACTACTGGAAGCATTCTTATCATCTTTCTTAACTAAAAGATCTTTGAGTTTTTTAACATATTTAATTTTTAACTCAAGATCCTCAATTTTACTAATTAACTCAATGAGAATGTTTTCTTCTTCATTCTCTTTGGTTATTACACTGACTGTCTTACAGAGACAGCTATCCTTGCAGCCTAATTTGATGTTAGGTTCAGTAGTATTACTAGAGGCTGATTGATACTCTGATTCAGTTTCAGAACTACTTTTGGAGTCTGAACCTGCTTCACTAAGATTATTTAGCCTAAAGATTTTAAGAATTTTCTTCTTCTTCTTGAGGGGCTAAGTGTAATGTTTTAACTTGTTTTTTAACTGGGCAATTAAGACTAATATGACCCTTTTTTCCACAGTTAAAACATTTAACATCAGACTTGGATGTACTAGCTTTTTTCCTGGATTTTTGCTTATAAGTTTTTTGCTTATAAGATTTTCGGGGTTTTGCTCTGGATTTTTCATAAAAACTAGGTTTGGTAAAAGTTTGCTTACTACGAGAGTAATGACTTTTGCTTCGGGAATAAGGTTTATGGGTTTTGTGTTTTCTGCTGGCAGATGGTGCTACTGAAGGGAGACCATATTGTTCACAGAAATTTCTCATTTCATATTTAGCCTTTTTCTTGTCATTGGCTAATTGTTTACTAAGTTTCATGTCAATACACATTTTCAAACCTTCCTTTTGGATGGTACTAACAAGATTACCATAAGTAAGAGAATCATATTNTTTATGGGTTTTGTGTTTTCTGCTGGCAGATGGTGCTACTGAAGGGAGACCATATTATTCATAGAAATTTCTCATTTCATATTTAGCCTTTTTCTTGTCATTGGCTAATTGTTTACTAAGTTTCATGTCAATACACATTTTAAAACCTTCCTTTTGGATGGTACTAACAAGATTACCATAAGTAAGAGAATCATATTCTATGATTCTTGTATCTTTACTAAGTGCATCCCTAATCTTATGGACAAAGAGATTGGGGAGGCCATTAACAAATTTTTTTTTTCAGAAAGATTTATTGCAATCTAGGCGAAGCATTACTCAAGAGATGAATACATCCTTGTACCATCTAAAGTCACTTAGTGTTGGANTCTATGATTCTTGTATCTTTACTAAGTGCATCCCTAATCTTATGGACAAAGAGATTGGGGAAGCCATTAACAAATTTTTTTTTCAGAAAGATTTATTGCAATCTAGGCGAAGCATGACTCGAGAGATGAATACATCCTTGTACCATCTAGAGTCACTTAGTGTTGGACACCTAAGATTACTAAGCTGGTCATGAATTCTAGCTTCAATGGAACTAGGTGTGCCAACAAAATGTTTAATAATGGTATAAATGAGAGTATTGATACCATCAGGCCTACCTCGGCCAAGAGCTTGGTCAAATATGAGTATATCATCATCATCTTTGACAACAACATACTTAATTTCATCTCTAATTTTCTGAGTGAGATAATTGTCCCACCAACGACGTAACATACCAGTGAATCTTGAGGCAATAAGATCAACTATCTCAGGTTCATTTTTGTTAAGGTTTGTGACATAGTTGTTAATAACCATGGACATGTGGTTGATTTTATTCAAAATTTCTTGTTCACTTAAACCATCTATGTTCCATTCATAGAATTTGTTAGACTGAACAAAAAATTGATTACTAATATTTTTTTCTTCAAATTGAAGATCAGGTGGTGTTGGTCTGGTATACCAATTTTTAGTAATACTGGTTGGATTGACATTTGAAAAAGTCAATTTGTTAATCTGATGGTTACCAAACTGTTCTTCTAATTTAATAATTTCAGAATCAGATGAACTTTCTGAGCAAACATCTGATGAATCATTAGAAGTTTGATTAATGACAGTAACTTNAAAAGTCAATTTGTTAATCTGATGGTTACCAAACTGTTCTTCTAATTTAATAATTTTAGAATCAGATGAACTTTNGTTCTTCTAATTTAATAATTTTAGAATCAGATGAACTTTCTGAGCAAACATCTGATGAATCATTAGAAGTTTGATTAATGACAATAACTTGAGAAGGACCTTCTTTCTTTTTGGAAGATGGTTCTTTTAGCTTCATTTTAGAAATAAGCTTTTCAATCTTCTCAATATTCTGACTATCTTTAACTCCTAATTTACTGCAATCTTCAGGTAGGTGAATTAGAGGTTGTTCTAATTTAGTACCTGGTTTGATTTCATCAATTTTATTTTCAATTATATCTAACTATTTGCCTATAGTAATTAAGCTTTGGTTAGTAAAATTGTTTTGTTCAACAATTTTTTTCTTAGACTCATCAGTGGAGAGTTTGAAAGGTGAGGCAACTACAGATCCACCATGGTCAATGAGTCTGGTTTCAACTGGAGGGTGACTAGATGATATAGTGGATTTTTCTGTTTTCCACTTATATTGTGTAACAACATTAACTTCCTTATAAAAGCTATCAAGATAATCAAAGAATAGTAATTCAGCTTCTAATTTATACATTAGCTTAACCCATTGTTTCTTATCTCGATTTGTTGCTGTGAATTGAATCTTTTAAAGTACTTATGTCTTTTAGATTCATTTTTAGATGATTCAAAGTCCATTTTTAATCTATTCATATTAGGCATGAATTGAGTACTAGATTATTTTCCAATCATGAGTAACTGGTGATTTACCGGGGCGTTACTCTGGAGGTCACTAGCAGTAGGAGAAGGGGTGAAGTCTTCTTCTTCATCATCTTCTTCTGTTTTTTGTTGTGGAATACTCTGATGTGTAGAATAACACGGCTTACTAATTTGTGAAGAGGAATTATCGATTCCTTTTAGTTTAAAAAGTCTCTGAATTTCTTTATCTATTTCTTGATCTCTTTTAAAGAGTTTAGAACTAGATTCAGATTTTTTACCTTCATTAATTTGAAGAGATTTATTAAATGTTCTGCTTGATCTACTGGGCCTTACAGAATCAAAGGAGATTCTTACTGATCCATCCGATAATTGGTGGATGTTTTCTATGTTTGTAGTGGTATTTTCACTTTCTTTATTATGGTTTTCATTTTTCACTATCCAAGATTCTAGGAGCATTATATCCTTCCAAAGGATTTGCTTAGGAGCTTGGATATTAGATTGACTAGTACTGGCTTAAATCAGTGTAGTGCTTTCTAAAGGACTTTTCTGTAATGCATGCACATTCAGGTTTGTGGTAATGCATTTATAGTAAATCTTGTAGATAAGTACTATTAATTCAGTTTCTTTTACCAATTTAGTGAGACTTTCTGTAAGCTTTATTCCTAAGGTTAAAGTTAAAGGAGTATTTTTGCATCCTAAACTTAATGTAAAATCAGGAAAATAATTAAAATAAACTGGTCTTTTATGGAGACCTGTTTCCATTATACCAATGATACTAGGTTTATATTCTAAAAATTTGGCATCTCTCAAAGTTAACAAGGCTACTGAATTTTTTCTTTGTTGGGTTAATGGTTTAATTGCCATTTGTACTAACCCAAGGTGAATAAAATTAAATCCCTTTTTCCTATGTTTTTTAAGGGTTTTGGGACATAACAATTGACAAGTTTGTTCATCCTTAAAAAGAGGATATACATGTTCAATAGTTTTCACTTGTAATTCTTCATTAAAGGCTTTAAGGAGCCAACTAGTTTTATAGATGTCTCGATGAGATACTTTTAAAATATTCCATCTAGTCCAATCTACTCTTGTTTCTCCAAATTCATGTTCTTCTTCATTTATTATATTAGGTATAGTGCTTAATGAAGATTTAGATGAGCTAGCCATAGAGTTAGATCTGAATAATCTACTTATAATTAAATTTAAAATTTTTTAATTTTGTAAATTAATTTTAATATTTGATACCATGATACATACCCCCTAACATACATATTCCCTCAAAACCTGTTTGGTTTTCCTAAAACTGCCTACACAAGGACTTACAAAATGGGAATGGTCGACTATTCTCTCTCGGGAGACAAAGGCGGAGTGATCAGGGTGAAGCAAAATTAAAACTGATTTACTAATTGAAGCTGTAGAAATTTAGAACAAGTAAGATGACTCAAATATAACTGCAAAAATACTCCTTTAGCTTTAACCTTTGGAATAAAACTTACAAGAAACATCACTAATTTGGTAAAAGAAACTAAATTAATAGTACTTATCTACAAGATTTACTATAAATGCATTACCACAAACCTGAATGTGCATGCATTACAGAAAAGTCCTTTAGGAAGCACTACACTGATTCAAGCCAGTACTAGTCAATCTAATATCCAAGCTCCTAAGCAAATCATTTGGAAGGGTATAACGTTCCCAGAATCTTGGATAGTGAAAAATGAAAACCATGATAAAGAAAGTGAAAATACCACTACAAACGTAGAAAGCATCCACCAATTATCGGATGGATCAATAAGAATCTCCTTTGATTCTGAAAGGCCCAGTAGATCAAGTAGAACATTTAATAAACCTATTCAAATTAATAAAGGTAGAAAACTAAATCTAGTTCTAGACTCTCTAAAAGAGATCAAGAAATAGATAAAGAAATTCAGAGATTTTTTAAACTAAAAGGAATCGATAATTCCTCTTCACAAATTAGTAAGCCGTGTTATACTCCACATCAGAGTATTCCACAACAAAAAATAGAAGAAGATGATGAAGAAGAAGACTTCACCCCTTCTCCTACTGCTAGTGACCTCCACAGTAACGCCCCGATAAATCACCAANCCCCTTCTCCTACTGCTAGTGACCTCCACAATAACGCCCCGATAAATCACCAGTTACTCATGATTAGAAAAGAATCTAGTACTCTATTCATGCCTAATATGAATAGATTAAAAATGGACTTTGAATCATCTAAAAATGAATCTAAAAGACATAAGTACTTTAAAAGATTCAATTCACAACAACAAATCGAGATAAGAAAACAATGGATTAAGCTAATGTATAAATTAGAAGCTGAAGTCCTATTATTTGATTATCTTGATAGCTTTTATAAGGAAGTTAATGTTATTACACAATATAAGTGGAAAACAGAAAAATCCACTATATCATCTAGTCACCCTCCAGTTGAAACCATAGTCATTGACCATGGTGGATCTGTAGTTGCCTCACCTTTCAAACTCTCCACTGATGAGTCTGAGAAAAAAATTGTTGAACAAAATAATTTTACTAACCAAAACTTAATTACTATAGGCAAACAGTTAGATAAAATTGAAAATAAAATTGATGAAATCAAACCAGGTACTAAATTAGAACAACCTCTAATTCACCTACCTGAAGATCGTAGTAAATTAGGAGTTAAAGATAGTCAGAACATTGAGAAGATTGAAAAGCTTATTTCTAAAATGAAGCTAAAAGAACCATCTTCCAAAAAGAAAGAAGGTCCTTCTCAAGTTACTGTCATGAATCAAACTTCTAATGATTCATCAGATGTTTGCTTAGTAAGTTCATCTGATTCTGAAATTAATAAATTAGAAGAACAGTTTGGTAACCAACAGATTAACAAATTGACTTTTTCAAATGTTAATCCAACCAGTATTACTAAAAAATGGTATACCAGACCAACACTACTTGATCTTCAATTTGAAGAAAAAAATATTAGTAATTAATTTTTTGTTCAGTCTAACAAACTTTATGAATGGAACATAGATGGTTTAAGTGAACAAGAAATTCTGACTAAAATCAACCACATGTCCATGGTTATTAACAACTATGTCACAAACCTTGACCAAAATGAATCTGAGATAGTTGATCTTATTGCCTCAGGATTCACTAGTATGTTACGTAGTTGGTGGGACAATTATCTCACTCAGAAAATTAGAGATGATGATGGTATACCCGTATTTGACCAAGCTCTTGGCCAAGGTAGGCCTGATGGTATCAATACTCTCGTTTATACCATTATTAAATATTTTGTTGTCACAGCTAGTTCCATTGAAGCTAGAATTCATGACCAACTTAGTAACCTTAGGTGTCCAACACTAAGTGATTTTAGATGGTATAAGGATGTATTCATCTCTCGAGTCATGCTTCGCCTAGATTGCAATAAATCTTTCTGGAAAGAAAAATTTGTTAATGGCCTCCCTAATCTTTTTGCCCATAAGATTAGGAATGCACTTAGTAAGGATACAAGAATCATAGAGTATGATTCTCTTACTTATGGTAATCTTGTTAGTACCATCCAAAAGGAANTTGCCTAGATTGCAATAAATCTTTCTGGAAAGAAAAATTTGTTAATGGTCTCCCCAATCTTTTTGCCCATAAGATTAGGAATGCACTTAGTAAGGATACAGGAATCATAGAGTATGATTTTCTTACTTATGGTAATCTTGTTAGTACCATCCAAAAGGAAGGTCTTAAAATGTGTATTGACATGAAACTTAGTAAACAATTAGCCAATGACAAGAAAAAGGCTAAATATGAAATGAGAAATTTCTGCAAACAATATGGTCTCCTCTCAGTAGCACCATCTGCCAGTAGAAAACACAAAATCCATAAACCTTATTCCCGAAGCAAAATTCATTACTCTCATAGTAAGCAGACTTTTACCAAACCTAGTTTTTATGAAAAATCCAGAGCAAAACCNTCTCAGTAGCACCATCTGCCAGCAGAAAACACAAAATCCATAAACCTTATTCCCGAAGCAAAATTCATTACTCTCATAGTAAGCAGACTTTTACCAAACCTAGTTTTTATGAAAAATCCAGAGCAAAACCCCGAAAATCTTATAAGCATAAAACTTATAAGCAAAAATCCAGGGAAAAAGCTAGTACATCCAAGTCTGATGTTAAATGTTTTAACTGTGGAAAAAAGGGTCATATTAGTCCTAATTGCCTAGTTAAAAAAACAAGTTAAAACATTACACTTAGCCCCTCAAAAAGAAGAAGAAATTCTTAAAATATTTAGGCTAAATAATCTTAGTGAAGCAGGTTCAGACTCCAAAAGTAGTTTTGAAACNAGAAGAAGAAGAAATTCTAAAAATCTTTAGGCTAAATAATCTTAGTGAAGCAGGTTCAGACTCCAAAAGTAGTTTTGAAACTGAATCAGAGTATCAATCAGCCTCTAGTAATACTACTGAACCTAACATCAAATTAGGCTGCAAGGATAGTTGTCTCTGTAAGACAGTCAGTGTAATAACCAAAGAGAATGAAGAAGAAAACATTCTCATTGAGTTAATTAGTAAGATTGAGGATCCTGAGTTAAAAATTAAATATGTTAAAAAACTCAAAGATCTTTTAGTTAAGAAAGATGATAAGAATGCTTCCAGTAGTAAGCAACTTATTAGCTTCAACAATGCAATGGAAAGACTTAGTAAGGAGAAAAAGAAAGAACTCACTTTACAACATCTCCAAACTAAAGTCAATAAAATAAAATCTGAAATTAAAGAACTAAGAGCTCAAGACAAAAAATTTGCCGAAGCTTTAAGTTTTCTACACATTGATAATTTTGGCGTTCCAAAGGATTTTGATCCTGAAAAACAGCCATTAGTAAATGATCAATCTGAAACAGAATCTCAGGATGTAACACAATTACAGCAGATACCTGTAACCTCCACCTCTTTAGTGAAAACTTCGGGTGTAATGAAGCTGTCATTTCATGATGGGTGTTCACAAACAAATGATAATTATTGANATAGCGGATATCTGTAACCTCCACCTCTTTAGTGGAAACTTCGGGTGTAATGAAGCTGTCATTTCATAATGGGTGTTTACAAACAAATGATAATTATTGAATTAATCTGGTTAACAAAATTAGTTTTTAAAAATGGTATTCTCAAGTAAAAATCATTATTGACATTGATTATGAATTAGAAACCATTGCCCTTATTGATACAGGTGCAGATGTTAACTGTATTCAAGAAGGAGTTATACCAACTAAGTATTATCAAAAAAAAATTGAGAAACTTAGTTCAGCAAATGGTAGTAAAATGAAAGTTAAATACAAGTTGCCAAATGTACATATTTGTCAAGACAATGTATGTTTTAAAACATCTTTTGTCCTAGTACAAAATGTGACTAGTGAAGTTATCCTTGGGTTGTCATTCGTATATCTTTTGTATCCTCTTACGACTGACACTAAAGGTGTAACCATTAAATCATTTGGTCACTCAGTAACTTTCCAATTTCTTAGTAAACCAGAAATTAAAACTTTAAGACAACTTAAAGACCACTCAGTCTNAACAGCCATTAGTAAATGATCAATCTGAAACAGAATCTCAGGATGTAACACAATTACAGCAGATACCTGTAACCTCCACCTCTTTAGTGAAAACTTCGGGTGTAATGAAGCTGTCATTTCATGATGGGTGTTCACAAACAAATGATAATTATTGAATTAATCTGGTTAACAAAATTAGTTTTTAAAAATGGTATTCTCAACTAAAAATCATTATTGACATTGATTATGAATTAGAAACTATTGCCCTTATTGATACAGGTGCAGATGTTAACTGTATTCAAGAAGGAGTTATACCNTAAAAATGGTATTCTCAAGTAAAAATCATTATTGACAATGATTATGAATTAGAAACTATTGCCCTTATTGATACAGGTGCAGATGTTAACTGTATTCAAGAAGGAGTTATACCAACTAAGTATTATCAAAAAAACAATTGAGAAACTTAGTTCAGCAAATGGTAGTAAAATGAAAGTTAAATACAAGTTGCCAAATGTACATATTTGTCAAGACAATGTATATTTTAAAACATCTTTTGTCCTAGTACAAAATGTGACTAGTGAAGTTATCCTTGGGTTGTCATTTGTATATCTTTTGTATCCTTTTACGACTGACACTAAAGGTGTAACCACTAAGTCATTTGGTCACTCAGTAACTTTCCAGTTTCTTAGTAAACCAGAAATTAAAACTTTAAGACAACTTAAAGACCACTCAGTCTCTAAGTATCTTAATTTAATTAATCAAAAAACTCAACAGGTAACATTTATCAAAGAAGAAATTCACCATAAAAGAGTTCAAGAACAATTAACAAACCCAATTTTACTTGAAAAAATTGAACAATTTAGACTAAAAATGGAAGCAGAAGTATATTCTAACCTTCCTACAACTTTCTGGCATAGGAAAAAACATATGGTAAATCTTCCATATCTTAAAAGATTTAGTGAAACAAATATTCCTACTAAATCTAGACCCATCCAAATGAACCATGAAGTAATGGAGATCTGCAAAAAAGAGATTTCTGAATTACTCAAAAATGGTATCATTAGGAAGAGTAAATCTCCTTGGTCATGTCCAGCATTCTATGTCATCAAAAATACGGAATTAGAAAGAGGAGTACCAAGACTAGTAATTAATTATAAGCCTTTAAATTCTGTGTTATAATGGATCAGGTACCCAATTCCAAACAAACATGATTTAATTGAAAGACTTAATAATTCAATAATTTTTTCAAAATTTGATTTGAAAAGTGGTTATTGGCAAATCCTTATATCTCTATAAGATAGATATAAGACTGCATTTACAACTCTTTTTAGTCATTACGAATGGAATGTAATGCCTTTTGGATTGAAAAATGCACCAAGCAAATTTAAAAATATAATGAATGAAATTTTTAATTCTATTAGTCATTTTTCTATAGTCTATATAGATGACATTCTCATCTTCTCCAGATCTATAGAAGAACATTGGAAACACCTCTATGCATTCCTTGAGATAGTCAGACACAATGGTCTAGTCATCTCATCCAGTAAAATTAAGTTATTCCAAACTTCAGTAAGGTTCATGGGATATAACATACAACAGTCCAATATTGTTCACATCAGTCGTGCTATCCAATTTGCAGATAGGTTTCCTGATGAGATCACAAATAAACCCAACTTCAGAGGTTCTTAGGTTCCCTAATCTATGTTGCTGACTTTTATCAGGATCTTAGAAAAATCGTCAAACCTCTGTATGACAGACTAAAAGGAAATCCTCCTCCTTGGACTTTGTTCATACATCCATTGTTAAACAAGTCAAGCAGTTCATAAAAACTTTACCTTGCCTTGGTATTCCTTCGGTTGATTCCTTTAAAATCATCCAAACTGATGCCTCCGACATTGGATACGGTGGTATACTTCTTCAAAAACTTACTCCAGATTTTTCAGAGCAAATTGTTCGTTTTCACTTTGGTATCTGGAATAAAGCACAAGCAAATTATAGTAGTATTAAAAAAGAAATTTTATTTATTGTCCTGTGTATCTCTAAATTCCAGGATGATATATTAAATCAAAAATTTCTAATCAGAGTTGATTGTAAATCTATAAAATATGTTTTGAAAAATGATGTACAAAATATTGCTAGTAAGCAGATTTTTGTCAGATGGCAATCTATTTTAAGTATTTTCGATTTTGACATCGAATATATTAAAGGCAGTAATAATTGCATTCCTGATTTCCTAACCCGCGAATTTTTGCAGGAATCTCATGGCGGACATGAAATCTTCTAAGCCCAGTACTTTTTCCAAAGCGGAGAGAGATACTGAAAAACAACAACAATTAGCCTTACCAAGCCCACAAACATCCTCTATCCAAATTATCAATCGTTACCAACCTCTTGGTAACCCTAGTCATATAAGGCCAATAGTCTAGTCCACTTTGGTGGCCCTATCTACTTTCTTTCAGACGGCCCAACAAGGCCCAACCCAATTTGTTGGTCCTTCTTCGACCATCAAAACTAACCAACTAGTTACCCTTAGTCAACTGGTTAATCCTTACCCAGTATCTAATTTCTAACCAAATTTTGTAGCCCAAAAAGGCCCTAAAGTTGATTATGTTAAGAAAGGCGAACCACAACCCGTATTCGCCATTGAACCAATCCATGCTCACCTAAGCAACCCAAAAGACCTAGTAAATGCATATCTTGAACCAGGATGAAACTTCATCCCATCTGACCAAGAGAAAATATTTACTTTTTACTAGGATATTTTGTTCTTTACCCAGTCTATTTCTATCAAACTCATATTTGATAAGAAAGAGCCCAGTAAAGTCATATATCATTCCCTATATATTTTGAAGTTCATCTCTCTCAAAGAATGTGGATCTCATCCTTCATTACTCAGAGACCTCGAGAGATATGAAAAGAAGTTTAGCTACTATGATTGCATTGATTCATGGTATAAACTTCTCCTCTATCAGGATGAGTCATTAACTCACTCTTAATTCATTTAGTTCGATAAGAATTTCAAGAGCCAAATTCCTGCTTAGTTTGCACAGTGGTGACATCTTCATGGCCCCATACCTGAAATTCTTCCACTGGACCTACAAGATCAGGTTACTCATTTTGTTTTTGTTTATAAACCTTATTTTTATGACAAAACTTATTTTACGAGTTTGTTAAATTTTTTTACCCAATATAAACTTCCTTGGATCTATAAGTGGTTTTGAGAAATATGTTCTAACTTTGTTTGCAAGCAATCCAGTGTGAAATAGTGGCCCAGGTTCTGACATGACCGCATCATTGCCCAAGTTAAAAAGGAGTTCCCAATAAAGGTTCCAGCACCAGTTACAGTATTAACTGTTGCAGCTACCCTTCCACCAGTAACTCCAACACCAGCAAAGGCTCTGCCTGCCCTTAGGGTTTTTACACCAGAGAAAACCCTGACTTCAGCCCCGCTGCAAGCAGCAAAACATAAGTAGAAGAAGTCTTCCTCTAAGGACTCCAGTAAGCTCTCAGAATCCTCAAAGCAGTCAAAACAGAAGTCATCTGAGCTCATTGCCCTAGCCCAGAAACTTCTTCAACAGGCAGCAAGTTGTAGTGGTTCATCCTCCCCGACATCATCTGTAGGGCCCATTAACCCATTTGTAGATTTGGGTCCAGATAGCAAAGATCCATTTGCCTGAATTGATGACCTCACTCCTGACCTAGCTTCTCCTTGATTCTGCTCCTTATGCGTGACTCACTACTTTCTTCATCTAAAGAAAGAAAAGTTGTCTATTACGCATAATGTTAAAATATCAATCAGTACATCCGTCCTTTTTCCAAAAAAAAGTAGCTGACAATACCCGAAAGCAGATTCTTTTCTCTCGAGGTCGAGACCCACTTAGCACTCTGCCCTAATTTTCAGACATCAGGACCCACTAAGAGTCTTTTGTCAAAAGTTACCCAAGTAAAAGTATTTCACCCATACTTTTCCACCGAAAGTTGGTGTGAAAGTCTTTTACCAAGAGATAAAGCAGAAAAGGACATCATGACTAAAGATTCCTTCAAAAATCCTTACGCCTATATAAAGGTCTCCTCTGATAAGGAAGAAGCAAGTTTTTTTTGCTAAGAAAAATCCATTACACACCTAGCAAAAACACTCCTACCTTCACTATAAACCTATATCCCGAGATCTCTCATAATGATGGAAATTAAGAGTTTCTCTCCTATCCCCTTCACTGCTAGCTCACTTAGTGCTAGTATTGTAAGTATCTTAGTTTTATTTTATATTGTAATTTCTGTAACAAGATAAATTATTCTACATCTTGTGATTCTCCCTAAACTCACATAAATTCCGCACTTTAGTAAAAATGTATTTTATATAATATTAAGAGCATCTATTGGAGTTGAATTTTGGCTCCAAAATAACTAAATTTGAACTATTTTGCTCTTTTGAAGCATCTATTGGAGATGCTTTTAAAGAGTAATATGTATCAAATGTATTTGATTTAAGAAGAGTCCTTTTGACTTTATATATGTCATGGATGTAGATCTTAGTATCGAGTTATGTCACGTTGTTACGTTCTTTATTTTTTTGTCTCTTCTATCTTATTTACAATTTTATATAGTATCAAAGTGGGTAGATTTGACCTTGCCAGATTTCCCTTCCACTTCGTATTCACATGATATTTCATTAAATACTTCCTTTCTTTATATTTGCACGATTTTCATTCCTTATATATTTTGTAATTTTGATATTTTTATGCTCATTTTGTTGCAAAATTAAAGAAATATAGAGACTATAAAAAGAATATAGAATATAAATATACTAGAAAAAGAGTTTTTCAACTTATATTTTTCAATGTACTCAATACCTCTTTTCATATGCTTCCAAACATAATAATTATCAAAATAATAAAAGTGATATATCAATAAGTAAGAGGTTATAGCATTTTCAACTTTGATTCAAATGTAGATTTAAATTTAAATTTGTTTCAAAATGACCTAAAAAATTTCTCTAACCTTAGACTCAAACCTATACTAAATGAAAGCAAAACTTATTTTGGACCAAAATTGAAACAGAGTCAAATTATATATCAAATTTTTAACGGCAACTTTTTAACCTATCTAAAACTAAAAAAACCTATTCGACGACTTGTTCTCTGACTCTTCTTGCCTCTCTGTACTGCGTTGCTTCCATTGTTGACCACCACCAAAACTTTCACAAAATCATTTAAAGGTTTGTAGGTAAATTTTTTTCTTTTCACCTGCCATCTTCTTGATTTCTTGTATTTAATCTCACCCATCTTTCATACTATATAAACTCTAAGCCTACCTATCAATTTTTTTTTATTTTTTCGAGGTAAATACTATCAGTAGTACAATTTCAGACTATCGATTCTTCTTGAAATTTTAAGCTTTCACTACCCACAAATTTAGAAAATTTGTCATTTTATTTCTTCAATTTTTCATTTTTGTTAAAAATGGATGTTTTTATATTCTTCAAACTAAACCCACATCAAAATAGTTATAATTTTTTTCTTTTTCTTTATCTGAATTTATAAAAACATGATAAGTGATTAGAACAATCTTAAAATATGAGGGTGGTTTCTTTATTCCCTTGTAGTGTTGTATACATATTCATTTTTTTTTTTGAATTACCTATTTGTGAAGAGATATGAAAGTTTTATTTATTTTATTAAATATCATAATTTGAATGACACAAAAAATGAGGTTTAGGACAAAAAGGAAATTTTGTAAAAGATTTGAGTTGGTATTTGAATTTGTCCAATGAAATACTCTATACCAAATCAAACTTTTTACTCAAATATAGACTTAAATTTAAGTCTAAATTTGAGTCATGATCAGAGATACTCTTATAGACTAATGCATTAACACCCACTAATTCTTATTTATTTGAGGTACTAATTAGAAGGTTAAGAGTTATCCACTTGTACCATGTCACTTCGAATAAAAAACTTGCTAAAAAATTTGATAAGTATAATATTACTCTTCTTTAGAAAATAAATAAGAGGAATTTTAAGAAATAAGAAAGTAAGAAAAGTGGTTGCGGGCCCTAGAGGAACAATAGAGCATATAGTAGGCTTTAGTTATGGGTAATGCTATGTTTATCAAATTATTTTATTAAATCTTCATTCCAAATAATGTAATATAATTTTTTATCATTAAATGAATGAGTCTCATTAACATTCAATGACGAAGATTGTGCCACATTATTTGAAATGAAAAATTTGATAAGAAAAATTAGTAAAGATAACATTTTCCTAGAGTTATTTGTATAAGATAACATTTTCCTAGAGTTATTTGTATAGTGCGTGGTAAAAGTGCATATGACATATGAGGTTAAGGGTTTGAATTTTAGGTCCTCGTTAAGTAATGATGAAACTCAAGCCCATATCTGGCCTAGTCCTCTCAACATCCGCGAAACGAGGTAATATTCGAGGCAATTCTAAAAAAAAAAAATTAATATCATATTAAAAATTATTGTTTTTTAAAATTAAGTAATATCTTTTAAATATGAAAGTATGACTGTTAAATTTAATTCTTGATCATTCATTACATTTTAATTATTATTTGACTTTTAAAAATTATGACTTGTATGATCGATCACACGTGCTCAAAAGTATTTTGAAACCACATAGGGATCAATTCTAGAACTAATGTGTCATCCACTTGTCAAAATTATGGAAATCCGGTCAAGTTTTGTTAGGGTTATTAGACCGTGGCACCCAAAAGATATTTTTTCAAGATTAAAAGTAGTAATGTGCTTTTTGTACTAATTTGGGGCATAATTTTGTCGAAAAATAGGTAAAAGGAAGAAGATTGCTATCATTTCAAGAAATTTAAGGTGCAATATGAATTTTTTAATTTTTAAGGTACAAAATAAAAACCTAAAAATTATTTAGGGACTGTTGCCCAAACTTTCATTCACGAATCCTGTTTTTTTTTTTATTAGACACATAGATATAGGGGAGAGGGAGGGGGAGCTGAGGAGGGGGTTGAACCGGCGACCCAAGGAGATAGGACATAGTCCTAAAATCATTTAATTGATCAAAGTTAATATATCTATTGAATAAAACAGAACACAAAACACAACAACTTATCTAACAGTTTATCTTATGACTTACATTTTAACCACAATAAAATTTGTTTAGTTGTATCTTTACATTTTAATTACAGTAAAACAATCTATATAATTAAGTACAATATAATTCAAATTTTAAAATATAAACAAAATAATTTTTATTTTTCGTGGTTGAGATCTCTTTAAATTTTACTTTAAAATTAATTCAATGACAAATATTAACATGATAAATTTAATAGGAAAAATAGTCCTATTAGATTGTATCTGAGATAACTTTTTAAAAGTACTTCTATAATTTATAATTTTTCATAAGTACTTTTAAAAAAAAAATTAGTATTTAAAACTACCCCTCCACCCTACCACCATCATCATCACCACCACTACCCCCACCCCCGCCACCTCACGACCACGACCACGACCACCACTACTACCTCTGCCGCCACTACACCACCACCTTAGCTTCAACAACCACCACCACAGTCACCACTGACACACCCGTCGCCCCACCACCACCGTCACCACTACCATCATTCCAATCATCGCACCGCTACCATAATTACCGTTGCTGCCACCCTATCATCCCCACCGCCCCACCCCCACCATCGTTGTCACCACATTACCACCTCTTCTACAACAACTATTACCACCATCATCGTCGCCACCACCAACACCCCACAACCACCCCACCACCATCATCCTATCACCATCTCTCATCACCACCATTACCGCCCACCATCACTACCACCGTTCACTCCAAATACAATCGGTGCTTAAATTCCTTTCTCTCTCTCTCTTCTATTTTTGTAATTTGATTTTATGTGTAAATACAAATATATTTATTATTGCCATTTTTTTTTATTACTTCGTGCTTTCAGGCATAGGAAATAACTAGTGTATTTATATTTCAACTGTAATAAATTTGTCCACTTATATTTCAACCGCTTCTTTTGATTTTACACATCTGTCGTCCATTGCACGGGTAACCCTACTACCTATCTATTTCAACAGCAAATTAGAATCCCATAATTTTTCGTTTTGGGGGAATCATAAGAGGATTTAAAGCAATCCATTTTATTCCTCTATAAATTATTAATTATTAGCAAAACATGTGTTTAGCTGTGGTGGGCAAGAATAATCTTGGCTTACTTTTCTGCTTAAGAGAGCTAAACATATCTTTAGCTATTAATAAACAATTTAAAGAGGAATAAAATGGATGGCTAGTAGTTGACAATTTAGGGAAGAATAAAATGGATGGCATAAATCCTCTATTGATTCCACCAAAAGAAATTTTTTGGGTTGTTGATTTGCTGCTAATCCATTCCCTTTGATCAATGACTGATTTTTGGATGTCTCCTTGTTTGAGGTCCATTGTATGGCATGAATATAGTCTATTAATCATTACAATGATTCTACAATACATTTTTTCAAGCATGATTTTGCACTCGAAAAAAATAATTTTTATTTTTGCTAGTAGATAGGACATGCTAGTCGTAAAAAAAGTTGGTATATAAGGTGAGATTTGCCAAGTATGACATATTTTGTACATGACAATTATCACATATGCAAGTGAAAGTTTTGGATTGATTGTAAGACCCCAACACACATGAACAATATATAATATTTGTCATAAGCATATTCACATGTGACATGCATGCGTAGGATTGACAATTAGTATTTAATTATGAATAATGATATGAGATCTAAACCTGAATGATTAATATTTTAATATTTAGAGACAATTTTTTAAAAAATGATTATAAGGAGAATTTTTTTATTTAAAGTGTGAAAAATTAAATAAGAATGTTGACATGTGAAATTATTTTATTATTTTATGTATATTAGCGCATGTGAAATTAATCAGGTAACATCAATTTATGGATAAAAAAATAATAATAATGAAATGAAATGTATTAGTATATACAAGGAGTGGTCAAGGGTCCGAGAGATGAATTTAATAGATTGTTAATAATTTGAATATATGTATATACATGTTTATGTATAAATATGTATACAGGAAAAAAAAAGGTACTTACATATATAAACTAGAGAGTACACACACACACACACATATATATAGGGCCATGATGATATTTCCACTAAGGCATGTCTTGCATGCAAAAAGAAAGAAAAAAAGAAAAAGAGTTCTTGCACTTGGGATATTTCGGCTAGATCAAGAACCAAGAGGGAAAGAAGAAGAAAACCAAGGGAAGAAGAAGGAAAGAAAGAAAGAAAAGAAAAGAGAAGAAATAAGGAAAAAAAAATAAAGTGTGAGTACAAGGTAAGAATTATGATTAATTTTCTTTCTTCTAATATGTAAAAATCCTAATTTTATTTAGGCATTTTAAGTGTTACATGTGTTTCAAGGATGATATTTTGTATGTGTTTAGATGTTGTATATTGATGTATGATGTTGGATATGAGGTTTGATTAATGCATGAAAGTTACATCTTCATATTTATGTGGGTGTGTAAATTAAGTTATCATTGTTATAAAAAAAGAAAAAAAATTGAAGTGTGGTGGGTACTTAGAAATTTTTTTTAATTGTTCTTCAATTTTTATGAAATTCATGGGTATGAAATTTTGAAACAATTTTATGATTTTATTGGGTATTTGTAATTAGAAATTTTGTTAATTGTTCTTGAATTTTCATGAAATTCGTGGGTATGAAATTTTCATGCAATTTTTTGATTTTATTAGGAAATTATGTAGATTCAACTACATTTTGGTTATTATAATTTTATAAAAAATGTTTACTTTGGATGTAATGGATTCAAGTAGATAATCTTACTTGCTATGAATGGATTATTCTCATGTGACTCGAATTGATTATAACTACTAGTTTAATTTTTTTTTTGAGTAATTGATATTACTAGATGTGGATGAGTTATTGAATGTAAATTGATTAAATTAAGAAATTTATTTTGGGTAAATCAATTCGAGTAAAGTGATATTATTTATTAATAATCGAATAAGATTTTGAATAATAGGTGTCAAGTCTAGGGACGAACACCGTAAAGAATGCTGCTCAAAAAACTCCGACACAGGAGTCATTAACATGATAAATTTTCAGCAAGGTACGTATGTATGCTAACATTTGGTTTTATCTATATGAAAATGTTTATTTTTTTTCTATGTGACTGTCTAGCTTATGAGTTCTATTGTGAATAAATGATTTAAGTGTTCTAATGTTACGATGAGAATAAGATGTCTTTGTGACAGATTATAATATTATGGTTTAGTTATATGTGTGACAAGCGGAAAGAAAAACCAAATGGTTGAGACGATAAAGGGTCGGATGTCTAAGTGACGTATTTTATTTGCGTAATGAAGACATCAAATGGACGAAAGCGAATTATTAGATTGGGGTATCTACGTGACTAAAAGTAACCCAAGTATTCAAGTTTGTCCTCATGACTGAGATAAGTTAAAGTTGATTTCGTCTAAGTGACGGAAGCTAAATTTTGGATGTGATGTGAGTTGTTAAAAAAAAAACAAATAGAAAATCGAGAAAATGATACATTTTGTTAAGTTGTATGAGTGATGATCGTATATTGATATGGTGATAGCTTGTGTGGTGTTTTGTTGCCTGGGTGGCAAGACGATTATTTATGTGTGAAATCGTAGTGCAATGAAATAAAATTTCGAAAAAAGTTATGAAACCACGAATATTATTGTGTGATGTTTTTGTCGCCTGGGTGGCAAGATGGTTATTTCTATGTGAAATTGTAGCGCAATGAAATAGAATTTTGAGAAAAGATATGGAAACATGAATATTAAATTTCATAAATGAGCAAGGACATCACATTACTTTCTTTGCTGTATCTTTGAAATCATTAATGAAAACTCACTGAAATTTGCTTGAAAACTTTTCAGGTAAACCGTACATAAGCTTGCAATCAACTGCCGAAGCTAGAAGTTTAGTTGGGAAAGACTCGTGTCAGTTTTTTATGTCTTTAAAAAAAAAATAAAAATTTGGGTTGTATATGATGTCAATATTTTGGTTTTGTCATGTAAGTAACACTTGTAAATATTTTTAGGATATGTATATTCTACATAATAGTAGGCCTGTGTGTCGCGTGTGTAAACCCCACACTTTTATCTTTATAAATATAAATATATATAACAAGTAATTATTTCTTTTGAAATGTTAAGATGGTAAAAACTCGAGTAAATAATAGTTAAAACTTAGTTTTAGCCTGTAAATATAGGAAATCGTTGTAATAAAATTATACCAACTATGTTTGATGTACAAATGTATGTTATGGAAGTTTGGGTTGACTTTGGAAGGGTTAAAAATGGATTGAAAATGAAAAACGGGTGAAAAAGGCAAAAATTGGACAAGCATACCGGTACGCGTACCAGTACTCCCATTAAAAAAAATCTAATTTCTTCAGATCGCGAACAGTCAGCTCTCCTTCCACTATAAATACTTAAAGACTTCTCCTTTAGCCTTATTACAACACCTATAACCCTAAAAAACCTTAGAGATGAAGAAAGGAGAAAAACACAAGATCAAAAGGGATTTACACTTCAAAGAAGATCAAAACTTCAAGTTTTTCAAGAACAGTCTTCTCCACCCATTTTCTTCTATTCTTTCACTTCAATTTCACTCAAACCTTTTAGAATCCTAAGAGAAGATAAGAAGGGAACAAGAAAAGGGAGGAAGAAAGTCGCTAGAGCTTGGGTTAGCTTGGAAATTCGGATTCAAGGTAGGAGTTTCTTCTTATTCTCTTACATTGAGGTTAGGACTTATCTATATGTATTATTTTGACTCTAAATCTTATATATATGCTATGAAATCATTATTTCTTGTTATTTTTGCAAAGATTACCATGTTTTAAACAAAGTTAGGGTTAGATAACTATGAAAACTTTTTTATTGACATAAAACCCTAATTTCCAAGAGAAAGGGATTTGTCTCTTGATTTTTACCTTGTTCTTGATTTCAAAACTTTAGTGCTTTGTAATGAACCATAAAAATGGATTGTTGATAATCTCTTGCTTATTTTCTTGAATTGTCTCTTGTAATGCAAAATGTGAAATTTGGGGATTTTAAATTTACTTGTTATTTAAGAAAATGTTTGCTATTGCATCTCTTGTATAGTTGTTGTGATGGACTTGATTTGCATTCGAGTACTACCGTAGAGTGTTAGAGGTTAGTTTATACTAGTGGGGGTGAGATGGTTGCCTAATACTTGTAGTAGATTGTTGTTTGTGAGAGCAACTACTATTATTCACGTAAGTTTAAGGCTGAGGGATGGTATATCTTTCCTGGGAAAGATTTGTTAATGCCGTGAGAGAAGGTATACGCCCTTCCTAAAATGTTTGGGATTGTGTGATTGTGGTGGGTGAACGAGGTAGAATCGGGGTGTAGATTCATGGGAAGCAACCAACATACATGAGAATATGAGATGATGCTATTGAAAGATTAATTGATTTATTCACATATTTATTCTTTCATTTAACTTATTGCGATTGTGTAAACTTGAGATCCATTGAAATGTCTCTATTTTCTTTCAAAAAAATTATATATGATATTTTGTAAAGTGAGACCGAACTGTTTTATATGTTTTATAAACATTGTTCAAGTTTGGGAGAATGTTGCTACAGAGCTTAGTGCTCACCCCCTACAAACAATATATTCTTCAGATTATATGCTAAAGGAGGAGCTCGGAGTAGATGAATAGACACATTGGAAAGCTCCAATAGATGGAAATGTGGATCCTGAGATGGACATCTAGAATTATATTATCTTCTGTCTTAGGTTCTAGACTAGGGAATTTATTTTGAGACAATGTAAAGGCGCTACCATATTTTGTAATTCCGCTGCGATATAATAGTTAATTCTTTTGAATGTCATGGCCAAGGTTTGACATATTCTTTTCGGATGATGTTGTATACATTATAAATGATAAATGAATTTATTTTTATTTATGAATTTTATTAGTTGATCTAATGATGTGAATGATTTTAGAATATAATATCGTCCAATGGGGATTTTGGGGAGTTACAACGCGCATATAACTTTTCTTTTGAAAAAAAAATAATCCTAAGATAAATATTTCTAGGATGAGTTTTATTTAAATATCATGTTATAATGTTTTATTAGTAGCGGGATTGCCTAAATTTTATTTTTATAATAATAGTGTAGTGGGGTTAGGGTGTTACACTGATCTTATGAGTTATCTATCATGTGTTCTTGGCAATAGAAAGTGTGAATTTGTTTTATGATTTTTGTGTGTGTGTTTGTGGCTTCACATCTTCATGGAAGAAGCTAGCATAACTTGTAATAAGCAAGTGATTCCTTAATTATACTGCTGGTTTTTAAAGCAACTAGTTTCTAGTCGAACCTAAATCAACTTCACGATTATTATTTTTTTCGCAGAAGATACTCCAGTATGTTAAAAAGTAAAAACCCTAAGAGGCCGGTTTCATCCATCTTTAGGAAGTTTGAAAGTTTACTACCAATAACAACTATCATGTTGGACGTAGTATTTATATTGGAAATACTTATATGCATTGAGTAATTACCTAGTTAGAAGGTTCAAGTCCAAACATCTAAAACAAAAACACTAAAGAAAAAACAAATGGATATAATGAAAATTAAAGCATTAAATATTTGGAATTAGCCATAGTAATTGTCAACACGACTCATCAACTACATATGAAATTGGTCAATACTGATTTAATCTTACTTCATAATCAAGTTAGTCAGACAAATTATGTTCCGGAAAAAAAACGTTAGTCAGACAAACTTGCTTAGTAAATAAGTCGACAACCAATTATATACAATTAAACACAACGTACTAATCATATGAATCTAACGCGAGACAAAAAATTTTCATATGGCATGAAATAGGGTTGACAATCGAGTCGTGTTGTGTAGGGTTTGTGTAGGGTCATTGCAGGTTCGTGTCGAACATTAGTCAATCATAACTCAACCTATTTAACTAATCGTATTGTGTCAAGTTAACCTGTTTATTTTCGTATTGTGTTCGTGTTTGTATTTGTGTTGACCCACATAAACTTTGAATAAAAAATTTAACGTTAAAATTTTATTTTCACTTAATTGAATCTCTCCTCATACTTTTTCTACAAACTAAAAATAAACTTAATAATAATACTAATAATAATAATAATAATAATAATAATAATGAATAATAATATTTTTTTATGCAATAATTATGTTAGTACTTGATAAACAGTTACAAATAATTAATATTTTATTTCTATAATACTAATTAAATACACTAATCGTGTTGTTCGTGTTACCAAATAAACGAGAAAATAGAGAAAGTGTCAATTCTTAAATAAACGTGTTGATCGTGTTAATTTCAGGTTTGACAGGTTAAATCCGAATATGACCCGTTTATATATTATTTTCGCGTGTCGAGTTATTTTCGAGTTCATGTCGAATGATAATCAAGTTTTTATCATAAAAATTGTGTTGAGTTCGAGGCGCATCTTCGTGTTGAGTTGAAAATTGCCACCCCTAGCATGAAATGAATCAAACATAAGACGAAATGACACTTCTCTATTACTTAACATTTAGGTAATCTTGTAGCACAAACATCAGCTCAATAGGCTAAAATTAATTAACATTTAGATAATCTTGTTGATCCATGCTTATTGTTAATGTTATCTTCCCCTCAATTTGTCTTTATCTCATGTTTATAAAATGTTTCCTTTTTCTATTAAAGGAAAAGGCTTCCCATCTGTTACTTTGCAATAGACTGAGTTTTATCTTGTAAAGATAAATCCAAAATCCTATCCATGGATTTGTGGCCTTTAGTCCCCGAAAAACGCACAAAAAAATAAAATAATAATAATAATAAATTAAGATTTCTAAATTTTACAAATGACCAAAAATCTATTACACCATATCATTTTTGTTTTATATCAATGAAGTCCAATTCTTGATATTTTATTTCAATTAAGTCCTAAATTTCACTATATTCTAATTTTATCCTTACCTTTTAGTTACTAAAATATTTTCATTTTTTTTGCATTCTTAAAATCAATTAAGAGGGTAAAAATTCATTGCTTACAAAATTAACATCGAAACTTCATAAAAAAAATTCAGCTAACAAAATTTTATGGTAGTACCCAAAGAAAGCTCACATTTTTTTTTATCTCACTGGAGTATTTAATTTTAAAACTCGAGACAATATTTTTTGATTATTTAATAAAATAAAAAAAGTTAAAAAAAACTACATCTATAATATTCAATTATTTATGGTGTATTTATTGATTATGTACATGTATCTTTATGTGTAAATAGTGCATGTATCTTCATTATAAAATAAAATAACATGGAAGAATAGACCAAACTGGGCCAAAGAAGGTAAAATTAGAAATATACAAAATTTGTACTACTTTAATAAAGTATTTCCACACAAAAAAAAAATTAAAATAATTATCGAATGATATTAGAATTATAATAGTGTTCAGTTGGTTCGTGTCGTGTATAAGTCGTATTTAACTAAGTTCTTGCCGATCTATTCACATTACAAGTTTGATGAGATCACTTGTTTAAAGCTTAAACTCACTAAGAATAAATGTAAACCTACTAACCCCGTACCAATTTCATATCAAATTCACTACCATGTGTAAGATTGTCAAGCCTTAACGGTATCTAAAATTTAGGGTAATAATTTTTCTAATATCACAGCCAAAGCTTAGGGCGAAACAATGGGTTTGTTGCACAATATATTTAGAGCAATTTTAGAAGAAGCTAATTCAATATAGTCATTGAATTGAATTAGTAGTGACTTCCAATATTAAATAGAGATCACTTTCGACCTTTTCAATATTAATTGGTCCAAATAATATTTTTCAATATTTTTAACACCGTACTTGCAAGTTGCAACTATTGGGCTACCCTTTGGAGGGTCGAGAATATACTATCCGATGCAGCAGTGAATTAGATGGAGTCCATAATGAGTGGCTCTCAAAGATGTAAGACGAATCTAATGTGGGTCAATAGTTGTTGGGAATGTCCTTTTGTTTTTTTGGAAGACCAAGAGAGAGCAAGCCAATTTTGACATGGATTGTAATTTATTTCTCACACGACAAAGCCTTACCACATGTTCGATCAAATACCTCCTTCAATTCTATGACTTGACATCTTCAAAAGAAGAAGGGTGGGTCAATACTTGCTTTATATAACTTTAAACCATTATTCATGTGTTGTAGCTGTTGCAATTTCCTTGATTGTAATTCAATCAGGATAAGTTTTGGTTCATCTTTGTACATGTTTATATGAGTATCTATGTGATACGTTTACTGTCTAATATGCATAGTTTATTACGGAACGATTTTGAACGAATTCTCATTTTCTCTAATCCACGGCCTTTCCTAATGATAACGATAGAACATATAAAAAGAAAAAGTTGTCGTGCAAGTGGTTGAAATTAAACATTGTTTTTCGGTGGTTAGAAGGCCAAAAAAATGTATGGATCATAGAGTTGTCACCCTTTGGAAGAGTTTCAATCCATATGGAGTATCAAAAAGTGAAATATTATTTATTATTTTTGGACGCATTTTGCAGCAGAATACACAATTATTATAGCTTATAAAGTGTGATGTCACTTGAGTTAGTAATCATATGCAAGTTTGATAAAAATAGTATAAAGACAATCCTCCTTGTGGCCTCGTCTCTTTGACTAAAGAAACAGCTAAAACTGGTTAAATTAATATATTAAATCACTGGAAAACAAATGCCCCTTATTGCTAAAAAGTATTCGGATCGGATTGGATCGGACCTTTTTTTTTCAATTTTTTTGGTGGTAAGTTGCCCAATATTAATTCAAGTACGGCGTATTATAATAAAACTAAGTCCCACAAAATATTTTCCAAGATCTACCATTCACGAAATTAAATTAAACCAATGAGTATTAGAACAGATCAAAGTCTAGCAACCCCACCTTAACAAGTATAATTTTTTTCTTCTGCCTTGATGATTATAATATTGAATACACAAATGTAAAAACTGGCGGAGCCACAAGTGGACCAGGGGATCACGGGCCCACCCTTATTCTTTTTTAAATTATTACCTATATATTATCAAATAATTTTTAATATATTTTATGGTGTCCACCCTATATATTTTGTGTTCATCCTATCAATTTTTTGTCATACCAAGTAGTATAGATACTATGATTTTAAAAAAATTAGTATAGACGCATATCTAATTAACTATGAATTTTTAAACACACTTTACATCTTACGGATGTGTCTAGACAAGTTTTTGAAATGTAAAATACATTTTTTTTTAAGTTATAGAAACTGTGAGCACTAAGTTGCACAATCAAAAAAAGTGGGTTAATTATTTATATAGAGATATATTTTCTATAGTATTGATAATGAAGTTATTATACAACGCTTTTAAAGTATGAAAACTCATTAAGATTAATTGTAAATAGTTGCAATTAGCTACTTTTTTTTTTTTTTTTCATTTGCATTATACATATCGATGGTAATTCATTTTGTATCTAATGAATGTTTGAATATCAAATATAATATAATAAGTTTAAATATGCTATGTCACTTTTATCGATTGGAAGAAAAAATTTAAAGTGTTCACTCTAAATAAAATTTTTAACCTTGTACCTGAATGTAAATAGTGAGTATAGCGTGGGATTCTATTAAAAAATTTAATAAGTTCCACAAGTGGATAAGGAAAAAGTTCAAGACTACCTCCTCTTAAAGAGTGAGTTGTATCAAATGTATTTGATTTAAAAGGGTCCTTTTGACTTTATATGTCATGGATGTAGATCTTAGCATCGACTTTTGTCACATTGTTACGTTTTCTTTATTTTTTTTGCTCTTCTGTCTTTTTTTGTTTACAGTTTTATATCGTATCAAAGTGGGTAGATGTGGCCTTACCAGATTTCCCTTCCAATTCGTATTCACATGATATTCATTAAATACTTCCTGTTCTTTATATTTGCACGATTTTCATTCCGTATACATTTTGTAATTATGATATTTTTATGCTCATTTTGTTGTAAAATTAAAGAAATATAGAAACTATAAGAAGAATAGAGAACGTAAACATACTAGAAAAAGAGTTTTTCAACTTATATTTTTCCTCGCACCGTTAGTGTCAATGGTTGTAGTTTGATCGAAATAAAAAACTTATATCTTACTCAATGCCTCTTTTCATATGCTTCCAAACATAATAATTATCAAATACAATAATAAAAATGATATATCAATGGGTAAGATAATATAGATTAATGCACTAACACCCATTAATTTCTATGAGCAAGTGTAAAACCTAAAAACTTGCAACTTAAATACATATTATCCTTTAGATGAGTGGGTCCCATTAATTTTTTCAGTAGGACACACTCATCCTACACTCATTTAAGAGATGATATGTATTTAAATTTTAACTTTTAAGTTTTATTTGAAATATGTAGCATTTTTCAATTAATATTTACTTGAGGAACTAATTAGAAGATTAAGGGTCTGTTTGTTTAGAGTATTAAATTAGGATGGTATTAGAAATTCTTTTTATTCCACTCCTATCTAATGATATACTATACCCGGTCTTAAATTTTTATTCCATCTTTCTCCTTATTTGTTTGTTCAATAAATATTATAGTGGGTCCCATAAACAACCATCAGTTCTATCATATCTTATATACCAAATATATCATTTTGCCCTTAACATCATCCATTCCATTCAAACTAATTTTAAAAAAATCGGTGACAATGTACACTTAAACATAGTACAAGAAACAAATTCAAAAAAAATATTTTTTTTGAAAAAATGGTAACACCGTACGCTTAAACATAATACAAAAAAAAATTCAAAATAATTTTAAAAAAAAAAACTAAAAAAAAACCGTTAACACTGTACGTTTAAACGTAATAAAAGGAAAAATTTTTAAATAATTTTTTTTAAAAAAAACCGTTAACACCATACGCTTAAATATAATAAAAGAAAAAAATTTAAAATAATTTTTTTTAAAAAAATTGTTAACACTGTACACTTAAACATAATATAAGAAAAAAAAATTAAAATAATTTTTTTAAAAAAATTGTGATATCGTACGCTTAAATATAATATAAAAAAAAATTCAGAATAAATTTTTTATATGTGAACTCTTCACATAAGAGGACATTTGTATCATTTTATTCTCTTATACTGTCATTTCATTTGTACCAAGAATATAATATCACCGGGTAGGTGGTCTTGCTTAGCACCATGTACAAGGCATTAAAGTTATTGTTCACACTGGGTGAGTACTATGACCCAAAAAATAATATCGAGTAAAAATTGTCAAACAGACAAGATATAAGATAAGCTTCACGTACTATTTTATTTGAAATATGTAGCATTTTTTAATTAATATTTACTTGGGTTACTAATTAGAAGATTAAGAGTTATCCATTTGTACCACATCACTTCGAATAAAAAATTTATGTAGCGTTTGGTACAATAGAAAAATGAAAAGATGGAAAGTTGGAAGGATAAATAAAATATTATGTTTGGTAAGGAAAAAAATATAATGGATGAATAAGTTTTTCTTTCAACTCATCAAAATCAATCCCTATAAAATTAGAAAAAAAGTGGATGAAAAATTAATTATTTGTGTTAAAATATATTTTATTTGTCTATATATCATTTGATATATACATTAATTCCATATATAAATAAAATGATAAAATATGTATTTATATTTTATAAAAATTAAAAATTAAAAAGTTTAAAAATTAAAAAATTAAATAAAAAAAATATATTTTTTCCATCTTATCAAGCGCAAAAAAAATTAATTATTTTTATTTTTCAGGCATCTTACCAAACACAAAGGAAAAAAATGTATCATTTTTACTTTCCTTTTTTAGAGGATAAAAAATATATCTTTCTTACTTTCTATTACTCTTACTTTCCATCCTTCTTATCAGATGGAGTGTTAGAAAAAAATTTGGTAAGTATAACATTATTTCTCTTTAAAAAACAAATAAGAGGAATTTTAAGAAATAAGAAAGTAAGAAAAGCGGTTGTGGGCCCCAGACGAACAATAGAGCATAAAGTAGGCTATATTTATTTTTATAGTGCAGTGGTAAAAGTGCATAAGAATTATGAGGTTAAGGGTTTGAATTTTATGTCCTCTTTAAGTAATGACGAAACTCAAGTCTATATCAAGCCTATTCCTCTCAACATCCTTGAAACGAAGTTATATTAGAGGCAATTCTATAAAAAAAATTAATATCATATTAAAAATTATTATTTTTTAAAATTAAGTAATATCTTTTAAATATAAAATTATAACTATTAAGTTTAATTCTTAATTGTTCATTATATTTTAATTATTATTTAATCTTTAAAAATTATAACTTATATGATTGATCACAATCTACTCAACAATACTTTGTAACCACACAAAGATCAATTTTTCTTACCTTATGAAAGCTTTGTTTTCTTTTCCCCTTCCCCCCACCCCCCAAAAAAAAAAAGTTTAAAAAAAAAATGTTTCATCCACTTGTCAAAATTATGGAAATCCGGTCAATTTTTGTTAGGGTTATTAGAATGTGGCACCCAAAAGATTGTTTTGCAAGATTAAAAAGCAATGCTTTTTGTACTAATTTGGGGCATAAATTTGTCCAAAAATAGGTATAAGGAAGAAGATTGCTATCATTTCAAGAAATTTAAGGTGCAATATGAATTTTTTAATTTTTAAGGTACAAAATAAAAACCTATCATAAAATGACCCGTTTATATTTTGTGCTTGCGTGTCGGGTCATTTTCGAGAGCAGGTCGAATTATAATCGAGTTCATATCATAAAATTCGTGTCGAGTTCGAGACGTGTTTTCATGTTGAGTCAAAAATTATCGCCCCTAACGTGAAATGAATCTAACATAAGACAGAAATGACACTTCTCTATTACTTAACATTTAGGTAATCTTGTAGCACAAACATCAGCTCAATAGGCTAAAATTAATTAACATTTAGATAATCTTGTAGATCCATGCTTGTTGTTAATGTTATCTTCCCCTCAATTTGTCTTTATCTCATATTTATGAAATACTTCCTTTTTCTATTAAAGGAAATGGCTTCCATTCTGTTACTTTGCAATAAACTGAGTTTTATCTTCTAAGGATAAATCCAAAATCCTATCCATGGATTTGTGCTAAAGTGAAATTATATTGTGGCATTTAATCCCCGAAAAAAGCACAAAAAAAAAATAAATTAATAATAATAAATTAAGATTTAGAAATTTTACAAATGACAAATACCAAAAAATTTTCATTCTTTTGCATTCTTAAAACCAATTAACAAGCTTACAAAATGAACATCGAAATTATTTAAAAAAAATTCAATTAACATAAATTTTATGGTAGGACCCAAATAAGGCTTACATTTTTTTATATCTCACTAGAGTACCTAATCTTAAAACTCGAGACAATATTTATTAATTATGTAATAAAATAAAAAATGTTAAAAAAAACTACATCAATAATATATGTCAATTAATTCCATTTTAATATCGTTGTGATTCAAACACAACAATTTAAATAAATCTATAACTTAATCATTTTAAATCCAATATAAATTAATAGAATATAATTTTGGTAATAATTGGCTTAAATTAATATTGATGTAGAATTTACAATATTCTATTAATTAATTCTAAGAATACAAAAAAAAATGAATCAGTTTTGGCAATTAAAGAAATTAGGATTTAATTGAAATACAATATTAAAAATAGACTTTCATTAATATAAAATAAAAATAATAAGATTTAATTGAAATTTATAATAAAAAATAATACTTATTTATAGTTTTTCCTTTAAAGTACACGTGGTTAAATACTTCTAACCACAATTTTATGACTCTTCAATTCAAACTTTGTTGTATCGAGCTGAGCTAATTGGCGCCTATCTCTGACACGTAAAAATTAGTAAATAAATAAACTTGAATTGATTAGCTCTTATTTTTAAAATGTCAAAAAAAAAAAAAGTTCTATTAAAAAAAATATGATCTTTCTACACTATGATTTGAAGTGGAAACCGTAAATATTGGAATGTCAATATCATATATACAGTGATTTGATTTTGTAGTTAAACCATATCATGAAAAGAGTTATAAATTTCGTGCATTATATAGGAAATAATTTGGAAAGTTTCAACTATTATTCTCTATTTAAAAATTAAAATACATTACTATTATAAATTCTAGATAAGGACATAGATACTGGATAGAGATAGGATTGACACAGACTCTAATTTTAGAAGGAAATTATTACCATGCGTCGGTCTCTGTCCTAATTTTTCTATTGAACGGAAAATACACGCGCTCTATGGTCTTTGTGGCCTAGTACCATCATCACAAGGTGTAGTCACAGAAGGACAAATTTGGACTATTGACTATGGCCGGAAGTCCATACTCTCTCTCTCTCGCTTTATGTACTCTCTCTGATCTCCAACACTGGCATCGTCTCTCTTTTTCTCTCTCCTATACTTTCTTTCTCTCTCTATAAGTAGGTACAGTTCTACACAGTACTCCTCAACTTCTTTCTCTCCCTCTCACTCCTGTTCCATTCTCTGTGATACACAAATCCATGTTCTGCCCATCTCTCTCTCTCTCTTTTTTGCTTACATGAGTTTATGGTACTGACTAGAACTTTCTTTTTGTTTTTATTCTTTGGAGTTTAAACCAGAAGGGTTTGTTTAGAAACCGAGAAAGGTAGAGAAAAAGAGACAATTTTCTTGTATTTTGATCTGGGTGGGACATGGAAGGAGGTGTACATCCAGGAACAGATGCCTCAGCTTTCAGAGACTGCTTTTCTCTGGCTTGGAAGAACCCTTATGTCCTTCGTCTTGCTTTTTCCGCTGGGATTGGTGGCCTTCTCTTTGGATATGACACTGGTTGATCTCTCTCTCTCTCTCTACATATATATATATATACACACATATATATACATATATTATATTCACATCAATAATATCATTTTGTCTCTGCTTTCTCACTAATGTTCTTTGGTTTTGGGACGTGCAGGAGTCATATCAGGTGCTCTTTTGTACATAAGGGATGACTTCAAGGCTGTGGATAGGAAGACTGTCTTACAGGTAAATATGCATAGTAATACAAAAGGAAAATTATAATTAGGCTAATGAAAAACTCCTCCTACCGTTGAACCTTGAAATCACGGAATTGAACCTCATCATTTTGATTTAGACCAAAAAAATTTTTTTTTTTTTTTTTTTTTTTATCTATTATCGTTAGAAGTATTATCTAAGGTGTTAGTATGGCTGTCCATCCTTTTCCCTTCTAGTCTCGTACTGTTTGTAGCCTGGTAACTGCCAAAATCCCCAATTAATGCATCTAGATGGTTCAATGGTAGGATATCAATAGGAGCAATGTTGGTCATTTTGAACATCTTTGTCAACTTTGTATTTTATTGACATTTTTTTTATTTAAACCTAAGTTTTGGAATAAAAGCATAATTAGCGTATCCAACTCTCATTATTATGGGATCGAAAGAGAAATAGATATTTACAATCTTATCCGAGATTGTTTCCTAAAAAGTTAATCTTATCTCTTTAGCATGTGATCCATGTTCATATTTTGTTTATAGCTAGATTGGTTAATAAATAATAATTTTGGTCAACAAGATTCCATTGTCATCCCATCATTTAGGTAACGGCCGATTTTTTTCTTCTCTTTTTGCCAGGCTCATGTTGTTTGGTCTGCATTGGACAATTTAATGCCCTATAGATTATAAGTATTTTTTTTTTTTGATTACATGTTGCTTAGACTTGCGTCGATTATTTTTTTCAAGTTCAGTGGCTGATTATCGTAACTTGAACTGAGTTAGTATATGTTCTCTAAAGAGACAAAAGTGACTAGTTTTTAGGGAGTGAGAGAAGAGGTTGAACACGAGACTTCTGAGTTATCAAAAATCAGATTCAACCACTAAATCACCCTAAGAATTCTTATGAACAATAGTTATATCCTATTGAAACAAGTTTTTATTGTTACCCATGCATACGGATCCAAATCAAATTCTTTTTGGATAACGAGAATATTTTAAAAGTCTTTTGAGAGTTTTTGAAATTTAGAATAAATTAATTTTATTGATGCAATCAGAAATTTACCATTAAAAGATAATTGAAAGATTCTCTAATTCTTTTGTAACTAGAGTAGGTCCTAACCCGATAACCAGATACTTGACTAGTGGTAAAGGTGAGAATATTTTAGAAATGGATTTTAGGATTGGAATTCCATCACTAGTGTGTTAGATTGCAATATTATGTAAGTCATGGAGGTCCTGGTATGTGGTGTTGCAAAGGAGGGTTCGTTCACTGAGGCTACTACTAAAGGAATCTTTTTTGGTGGCTTTTAAGATATGTGGGTATTTGAAGCTTACAAACCTAAATCCCAATGGGGCATGAAAGAAATAATCGCACCTCATAACATGCTCGATATCTTATTGTTACCCACAATTGATGGGATCACCAGTAACGATGCAATGAGAGGTACAACTAGGATGAAAGAGAGGGGAAACTGAGAAAAACTTAACTCGGATATTTGTGATACTCAACTAATCTATTTTGTTATCATCATATGACATTAGTAGGTGAAAGTAATCTACATGAGTTATACAACTTCACCGGAGTCAAGTTCTCAACTTGAGCTTAGAAGCATATGCTCGTTTGATGATAGCCCCACAATACGACCATATGTGTCCTTCGATTACATCGGTGGGCCAAGAAAAATGTTGTATCTTACGGTTATTGATTTTTGATTAGGTTTACGGTGGGTTTTTATGGTCTTAATTGAGAGATCATGTGGCGATGATTGCACAATACAAAACAACCGTAAACCGAATAAATCGATGACCATTGCATACATACTTTCCTTAGCCTCTATTGATGTAAGCGAATGATGCATATTATTGTATTATGGAGCCATATAATCGGGCGGATATGCTTCTAAGCTTAAGGGAGTTGAGAACTCGACTCCGGTGTAGTTTTTATATCTTATGTGAATTATTTACATCCACTAATATTCTGGCAATAACAAAACAGATGAGATGTATATTCTTGGAATGGTACTTTGGCTTGTACAAAACCGGTTCATCCCCTCTATCCCTCGCAGTTGTAACTTTTATTGCACCGTTAATGATGATCACATCACCATTGGATAACAATAACATAGTGCATTACCCGAGATGTGCGTTTTCTTCCATGACCCATCGGGGATTAAGGTTTCTGAGCTTGAGACGCCCACATGTCTTAGAAGTCCCTAGGGGTGTTTAAATTTTTGATTGGCCGTAATTTTTTACCCTACCCGACCCTATCCTACCCTACTAAACGGCTAGTCGCAAAAATCGGGTAGGACTGCAGAATACCCATTAATTTCTGCATTCTTACCCTACTCAACCCACAAAAAATATATTTAACTTTTTTATATTTTTTTTAGTAATGATAAGAGTATTTGTGTGATATAATTTATATTATAATATTGTTATTGTTGTGGATGTTTGAGTTCCGAAAACATGAACTTGTTTTTTTGTCTAAGTTATATGATTTGTGGTGAACTGTTGATCTGTTGGAGCAGTTATGATTTTAATGTTTTTCATATGGTTTAAATTTAAAATAATTGTTATTGTATTTGTGTAATAATTATAATCGATTGATGTTCATGTTTTCTTATGTTTTATAGTTTTAGTGTTATTGATTTATTATGTTAGTAATTGATGCATGTTATTTAATTGAATTATTAAAATAATCTAAAAATTAATAGTTACAAAAGTGTTTACCCGACTTCCTACTTGATTGATCGGGTAGGAAGTCGGATAGAAATATCACACCTGATTGGGTAGAGTAGGCCAAAAAAAAGTTCTTCGGTACAGTATCGTATGGGAAGACAGAAAACTATATTTTCTACCAGTAAAGTAAAGTAAACACCCTTAGAAGCCACCAAAACGATCCTTTGGTGACCTCTTAGTGAATGAACTTCCTTTGGCACCACCACGTCCAAATTTTGTATAAGGTATTGTTGACTACATATTATTAACCATGTTTTGTGATTATAAAACAGGAGAGCATTGTAAGCATGGCGGTTGCCGGTGCAATCATAGGCGCAGCGGTTGGCGGGTGGTTAAATGATAGGTTTGGAAGGAGAACCACCATCCTAGTCGCTGATTTCCTATTCTTCATCGGAGCTGTTGTCATGGCATCAGCTCCAAACCCGGCACTCCTCATCATTGGCCGGGTTTTCGTTGGACTGGGCGTTGGAATGGCTTCGATGACATCCCCATTGTACATCTCGGAGGCTTCTCCGGCCAAGGTTAGGGGGGCCCTAGTCAGTACTAACGGCTTTCTAATCACTGGAGGCCAGTTCTTGTCGTACCTTATCAACTTAGCCTTTACCAAGGTATGCAAAACTATACTTTTTCAAGCAAACATGTCATGTGTTATACCCATCTATGATAGAATAGGTGGTGTGGTCCATCCATATGGTGTGTCCTGTCTAACTAAAAAGAGCTAGTAGAAATGTAGGTGCTAAGAAAATTAGTGGATTCACGGGTTCTCTGTTTCTTCAAAGGCTACATAATTGTGTATTAAAGGAATGAAATACTGTCTTTGGTAATGCCTATGTGGTACTTTTTGCCAAAACTAAGTCTCTTTTATTTCATATTAGGTCCTTACTTCTTACAAAGCCAACACCCACCAAAGTCTTATGGGTCTACCCTTTCTTTGAGGTTTACCGAAAAATACTATAATTCTAAACTTATTTACCACTGTTGTTTTTACGAAGTCTTGGAAATAGGCTTTTAGACTAATGTTGTGTTTTTACGGTGGTTTTTTGAATGAGCTAAGAAGTACAATATTTTGATTAAAAAAAAGGTAGGAGAAACAATTAATTTCACCCCACCACCTAAAAGCCTAATTCTGAAAACATGAGTCAGGTAACTGGTGGCCATAAAAGTTAATGCCAATACATACAAAATTACATAGCAGTTGAAAATAAGCTTTACAATGCAAACAAGGAAACACGAAGGGTGCTCTGCTGTAATCCTGGTGTAATGAAGGCTTATTCCACCAAGTGGCGAATTTAACCAACAGAGTGAAACCATATTTATTTGCTCGTGCAAGAGTCTCAGTGCACTGGGTAACCCTTTATTTAAATGTGGAAACATAAAAATGTCACCTTGATGTAATCAAACCATATGTGATATGAGATATGAAAATGTTACCGCCGTTTATATCTCTGCTTATGTTGCCTAATGCAGGGAGCTAATCTCTATGTTTTGAAGAAAAGTACCTCAGGTGATTTATGTGATATGAGCAGGTTTAAAGCCATATTAGTCTTTTGTGAACAAGTATTCATTTGAATCAAGAACAGAAACAGAAAAACGAAAGTGCAGTAAAAAAAACATAATGGACTTGACTTAAATTCTAAAAAAACAGAGAAACTTTGAGCTCAAGTCAAATTACTTACCAATGCCCACTTCAATTTGGTTTTAAACTACGATAGATAATGAGAAGCTGATCCCAGTTTGTGAATGTTGGGAATTAGGCACCCGGGTCTTGGCGTTGGATGCTTGGAGTTGCTGGAGTTCCGGCTGTCTTGCAGTTCATTTTGATGCTGCTTCTTCCAGAATCGCCTCGTTGGCTTTACCGAAAGGTTATTTCATTGGTTGCCTATCAACTAGCACTTGTTCATCCTATAAGATCAATATCCTCACAGTGTCAACAATTTCTTATGAACAACAGGGAAGAGAAGAAGAAGCCAAGACCATTTTAAGGAAAATTTACCCGGAAAATGAGGTCGAAACAGAGATCCTAGCTCTCAAGGAGTCGGTGGAAAAAGAAATTGAGGAAAAGCAGTCTTCTGAGAAGATCAGCTTCATCAAACTATTGCAAACCAAAACAGTGAGAAGAGGACTCACAGCCGGTGTCGGTCTTCAGGTCTTCCAACAATTTGTGGGCATAAACACGGTGATGTATTACAGTCCCACCATAGTTCAGCTGGCCGGTATTGCATCTAACCGAACTGCTCTGCTACTCTCGCTGGTCACTGCCGGGCTCAATGCCTTGGGCTCCATTGTGAGCATATACTTCATTGACAGGACTGGAAGGAAGAAGCTTTTGGTCATCAGTTTGTGTGGTGTTATTATCTCACTTGGGCTTCTCTCAGCAGTATTTCACGAGACAACGTCAAACTCACCTGCTGTTAGCCCCGCTGAAACGTCTCACTTTGCAGCGTACACCTGCCCAGACTATAGCTCGTCCGGATCTTCTGTGACGTGGGATTGTATGAAGTGTTTAAAGGCCAATTCTCCAGACTGCGGGTTCTGTGCTTCATCTACTAATAAGGTACCATCCATACATTCTCTATACATTTTCATAAGACTATATTTTCAACCAAGCCACGTGACTACAAGCTTCATTTCCAAATTGCGGGGGCTTATCTTGGGAGAAATGGCTATCTGGTAGCCAAGTATTAGCATAGTCTTCACAACGGTGGTCTGTGTTCCCTAACCTTTTACCACCAAGGGCTGACTCTTAGGGGTGCTCACACGAACCAGCCCCAAGAATATTCAACATTTTGGTAGAGGTTTCTAGTAATCAACATACTCTAAATTCAAGCAGTAGACGGATCGGGATCTTACATTTTCAGGACCCTAATTGACACATCCCGAATTCACAAACCTGGAGTGTCATGTGACCGTAGCATCAATCCCGATTGAAGCTCAAATTTGATCCAGCAATTGAATTTGAATTTCATCCCAAATAGTACAATCCAAGTTCAAAACTTTGAACATAGAAAGCACTCGACTTGAAAATTGTGATTGGTTTGAGCTTGGGTTGACATTATAGTTGTCAAATTGCGTATCAAAAGATGTGTCGTTTTTTAAAAATAGTGGATCGTATCATGTATGGTAAAATATGTGAAATTTTAATTTTTAAATAATTATTTATATACACACTTTTGTAAAAAAATCATAGACTCGTAATAATATTATATTTCATTAATATTCCACTAACTATTCAAGTTCCCAACATACTTTAATAATATTAAAATACAAAGAACTCTAATTTAAACTTTTAACATCAATTACTTGAACAATCTTAACAACCTTAATATTAATCAGGAATTTTGAATGCAATTGAACAACATTAAGAAGAGATTTTATTTTATTTTTTTTAAATCATAACCACTAAAACGACGTTATTTTACTGGTTAGAGGTTTGAAAATAAGTCTTAGGGTAAAGTAATGTCGTTTTATCCCCAAAAAACCCAAAAAAAATAAAATTAAATAAATAAAATAGAATTGTCTCGTATCATGTATTGTACGATACGATACAAAAATGATACAGAAACACAACGTATCGTGACGTATCGTACGATACGTATCACTACTTGACATATTAACCCACTTAACCCCTCAAAGTTTCACTCCTATTGACTCTAAACTAAGAACTTCACCTTCAACAAACTGAAACTACTTACATCTCCTATTTGGTAGATACATTAAATACAACCCACCAAACTTATCCCAGCCGGCTAAAAACTTGCCATACATCAAAATTGAGCTTTACTTGTATGAGTTTGAGTAGGAATGATCTCTAAAAATCTGGCTTTTAACCTTCTCACTATTTAATTAATAGGAGTGGCTTAAGCTCTTTGTTTGTAAGTTCAAATGATAATACGCTGGCTTCACAATTTCTATTGCAGCTATTTCCTGGGGCTTGTTTGATCTCAAATGACACAGTGAAGAAGGATATTTGTCATGGAGATGACAGATTATGGTACACAAGGGGATGCCCAAGTAAATATGGTTGGCTTGCACTGATAGGTCTAGCACTATACATCATCTTCTTCTCTCCTGGAATGGGCACAGTCCCATGGATTGTCAACTCAGAAATCTACCCTTTGAGGTATCGAGGCGTCTGCGGAGGCATAGCTGCGACAGCAAACTGGATCTCAAATCTCATCGTTGCACAATCCTTCCTCTCCCTGACTGAGGCAATAGGGACTTCGTGGACTTTCCTCATATTCGGGGTGATATCCGTTGTAGCCCTGTTCTTTGTCCTGATTTATGTTCCGGAAACTAAAGGGCTCCCCATCGAGGAGGTTGAGATGATGTTGGAGACGAGAACTCTGCAGTTTAAGTTCTGGGAGAAAAGGCCCGATGATGGAAAGAAGAATCAAGATGCGTGAAAGAAAAGCCAAGATCTGGAGTATAGATTAGTTGTGTTCCAAATGAGAACTCTAAGCATTAGACAGGGTTTTCCAACTTTTTTACTGCTAATTTCTCTAATAATGTCTGGAAAAAAAATAGGTCAGCTTAAATGTATGGGCACATCCATAGAACTTTGAATGTATTAGTAAATGGGAAATGTCCAAGGAGCTTTAGCATTGAACTGCTGAAGTGTCAGATTGGTTGAAATTTTTTTTTTTTGGGGGAGGGGGAGGGGGACGTGAACCCTTAACTTGAAGAAGGCAAAGTCTTGACAAGGTAAGGAGTATCCAAAGGTCCGTTGGTTGATTGGTTGAAATTGAGGGGCATATTTCAAACACAAAAATAGGTTGAGTCCATTCATGGTTTGTTAATGCTTTTTCACTTTTGTGTCCTTCCGATGTGATCCCACACACTACTATCTCAACAAGCCTCGTGGACATTAAAAAAAATCTTTTCAATATGAAAGTAAAATATCTTAAGCATTTCAACCTACTCCAGTTGAGAGAACCATGGTAGGGTGGCTTGGGATGCAGGTTCTTCTGTATAATAGGTAGAAAAATGAGACTGAATCTGTCATATTGGAAGGAATACTGATGATGCCACTGCTGTAGTAATGTTGCTACTACAAAAATAAAGCAATAAGTTAAGAATATGGCATGTCCAAATGATTTAAAAGAAACGTAAGGAAACACTTGCATATTTCATGTACATAATCACCACATTGAAGGAAAAAAGAAATGCACCTGATATCAAGGGAAAATACGGTGGCATCAGTGCCTGGTATAATAGTATAAGTGTTGAACTAACAACTGGAAAATTGTGAGTCCATTCGACTGGAAAATTGTGTATTGAATTTTACCACTACTTTTGTGCAAATAATATAAATGGTTAGGCTTACCCCTCCTAACATACACAATTAACTGAGAGAAAATTAGGCAGGAACCAAGACTCTTTTGCCACTGAGAATTTCATCAGAGATGCATAATAGCCAAACCATAAGTCGTCCACAGATTTTCTTACATCCAAACCATGATTCCACGAATCGTGGTGGGAAGGAAACATGATTTTTAAGAGTTAAATTCTGGGATTATAATACCACAATTTGGTGTATGTTAGCGGATGATTATTTAGTGTTAGTGGAATGCTAATGTTGAAGGTTGCAGAAGAAATTGCATTTTGATAGTGTCTTACTATACAAGAAATGAAGTCTTAAATGTATGCTGTTAGCAGTTATAATCAGAATCTATAAATACCATGAGTTAAAAATTGAAAAAGAAACTTTTGGTCTCCATAGCAAGAATTCAAGGTAGCCAAAAGACACCAAATCCAATATCTTATCTGAAAAAAAANTATAATAACCTCAATAATACAAGTAAAGTCAAACCTACCCTTTTTAGTTTTAATAAGAACTTTAATATATATACTACTAATAATTCTTTAATATATATACTACTAAGAACTTTTACTGCTTTCAAAAAGGCTTTTGGTTATCTACAGACTACAGCCAAACAACTCCCGAGTCCATTAACTCTCTTCCTTGCTTTCTTTTGCTAAGTATCTCTTCATCTCTGTCGAATGGGCAATCAAATGCAATTAGCGAGAAAAAGTTTTTAATTTTTATTTTTGCCCTTGAACAACTCTATAATGTCTTTTTTTTTTTAAATTGTTAACCACATAAAATTCACTTGTTACCCGTAATAGCATTGAAACTAGGTTCTGTGCCTCCACCGTTGGCCTTTTGCTTTCCCTGTCTCAATCTATCAATTCTCATAAGGGATGACACTGATCAAAGGGGAAGGTGGATCATCATCACTGTAGCTTTTTACTTTTTACCCAAGGGTTACCTTATGAATGATTTTTTATATTCCTTCATGGACACCTACTTATCTGACCATAGCTAGGCTCACAAAAGAAAATTGGCATGTTCAATCTTCTTATCCAATACTGGGCTTCTGCCAATTAGGTCAACAGGTAATGTACACTTGTATGTGTGTGTGTGTATCTATAGGTAGTAGAATAAGTTTTCAAAGGTTTTTTGAAGCTAACTAAAACTGTTCAATTTTCTTAGTTATGATGCTTTTTAGGAGAAATGACAATTTATAAATGTTGAAATTCTTAGTTGATTTGCAATCGGCACGAAGGATGGGTTCAAAATCGTTGATTCGAACACAGGCCGACTGCTTTGTGGACAAGGTATATTATCTCTTTATGTATCCCTTCAGCTACAAAATAGACATTTGTTTTATAAATTCCATACTCATGGTGTGATTGGTTTCCCGATAGGCCTTTGGTTCAATAGTATCTTTTGTCTTGTAAAAGTTTTGCCTTCTTGATATCAAGGGTTTAAGTTCCCCCTCCCTTCCTACAAAAAAAAAAAAAATGGTTCTCATGATCTTAGATTTTCAGGCAGCAAATAGGCTTTGATTGTTTAACCACTAATTCATCACCAACCCTCATTTCTTACCATAATATCATGTTCTTCCGCTGAAAAAGGAGGGCACTAACTAAGTACTGGACATGCATAGTTGGAGTGGACCAGCTCGTGAATATAGTTCACTGTATCCACTGAAATCTTTTTTTTTTTTTTTTTTTTGGGGGGGGGGGGGGGG
>CAUOFW020000714.1:986727-1002067 GCA_963454935.2 Ilex paraguariensis | reverse complement strand
GGGGGGGGGGGGGGTTGGGAATCAATTTTCTTTAAATGTCATTTTGTTATTTTGACAGGGAGATGTTTGTGATCTTCCTCATCACAGTCCCATATATGTTGTCGTTATGATATACTATAGAAGGGATACATATTACTCATTATTATTGGCAAGTTGTTAAACATTAAAAACTTATTTTAAGTAACCCATTTAAAATTTTAAGTATAGTAAAACTCAAGTTGATGGATACATGTTTAGTTCTGGTTCAAGTTAAACTCAGATTAAATATTGTAGAACTTGAGTTAAGTCTTAGTTAATCTCTCAACTCGTCTAATTTGTCGAAAGTCCACACCTAAAGGGTTAGTTTGGGGGGAGAGAAAAAAGAAACTATAGACTGTGAATATTGTAACATTGCCATATAAATGGTCACATCAACAAGTCACTCCAAAGGAGTCTAAGGAGATTATGGTTTGGTGGGTCAAGAGAGAGTTATAGCTTGAGAAAGATGTTATGTGGGACCCAATGTATCGTCGTGACAAGCATGTGCTCAGACCACCATATAGGGTCTCACTATATTGGGGGTCCACGGATATATTTCTCTAACTAAATGATATAATCCGATGAGAGAATGAGAAAAGAGAAATTGGAATATATGTGTCAAGATAAATAAGTTTGTGGAACAGATCATGAGCAAGCATAATGAGGGTCTTGAAACAAAAATCTAGTGGTGAGATCCAAAGGTAACGGTCTCGCGTAGGGTTCCCGTGGCAAGATGTGTTCCACTACCTAACTAATACTTGAGACACTAGTCACCAATATATTGACTTGCATTGCATATGCCTAGGCCGCACATGTGTGGCCTTCCTTTATAAATACCCCTATATTCTCAAAAGAAATGACAGAGGAAAAAATGGATATAGATATCCTTAGGCTCTAAGCCTAGAGAGGCAGCCTCTCTCTCTTCTCCTTCCTGTCCTCCTCCATTCTTCACACCCTCCTCGTGGTTCCCTCCGACAGTGACGTGTATGAACCCATTTAACTCCCAAATTACATTCTTTGGTGACTCCATTAAGGAGCTAACACTCTGAATGGTATTTTTGCTTTCTAGAGGCACTCTTCCTTTTTGAGTTTGGCATCTACTTGTTTCACCTACATTGCCTGCCAAACAATGGAGCGAGAGATCATTCTTCCTTTTCTTTCTCTCAGGAGGAAACTGGATATGTTCCATGGCAGCCTCAAGGATCTTCTCACACTCAAAGATTGTCGTCTTACTTTGTTCCTCCTCTTCTAAAATGAGAGTTGAAATAGCCCACCAAGGCCAACATCAAGGAGTTATCGCGGCAAGCTGAGCAAGCATTCCCCGCAAGCCAAAGTTGTTCCCAAAAAAAAGGAAATTTTTTTTAGCATGCATTATGCATTGTTTTCACAAGCAAATCATTCATATGCAGGCCTCGACGAAAGGGCCTCCTGCATTTTCCCTTTATTCAGTCAAAAATGGGTACTCCCACGTCTGGTTTTGCGCTTTTCAAAGTTAGAGTCTCTTTGCAGCCAGATTTTCTATGGGAAAATCATGAAAATGGGTCCCCTATATAGTGGAGAAAACATCATCCAGATTTTGAAAAAGTAAATGCATAAAATATTTGTTATTTTCAAGTAGGTCCCACTCTTATTGTTAGGCATACATATTTGTTGGCAGCTTATGTTGTGGCCACGGAGACTGTGTTGAAAAAGTGGCCAGAAGGCCTTGGCCATTTGCGGCTTGAAATGCAGATACCACAAAAGTCTTTAGAGATGGCACAAAAGTCAAGGAAGGCTCCACATGAATTATCTCCGCATGAGTTCTCAATCGGCTTGTCTAATGGATGGCTCAATCACGCGCAGATTTTATGAGTTCCATAACCTTAACTAGTTTGTTTACTCATTTGGAGTATGATCCTATAACTAATAAGATACAAAAAATGGTTCGTTACCTTGACAATCCCTCACCGCAACTTGATATACGAATATTCAACTTAATATTTTATTATGGGAAACTCGAGAGAACGATACCTTATATATGAAGTAAGAACTATATGAGTCTTGAAAATTAGACCATATTAGGGGTGTTCAAATTTTCGATTGGCCGTAATTTTCTATTCTACCTGACCTTACCCTATCCTACTGAACGATTAGCCACAAAAATTAGGTAGGAATGCAGAAGAGTTTTTAGTCTTCCGATTAAATCAGGTAGGAATGCGGAATGCCTATCAATTTCTGTATTCTTATCCTACCTTATCAGTATTAATTAATATATATATCTAATTGCTAACCAGCCTTATCATCTTTATCATCTACTGACTAAGCGAGCACCTCACTCCACTCCCCTCATCTTGCCTCCATCGATTTTCGTCGCTCAAGCCTTTGCCTCCATAGCTCAAGCCTTCATCGTTTAGTCCCAACCTCCCTAGTTACTCTCTCTGTCTCTGTCTCTGTCTCTGTCTCTGTCTCTGTTTGGGCGCAATCTGATGGCCTTTATCATCCAGGCCTTCATCTACAGATCCGATTTTTTTTAAGCATAAAGTTAATGAACCTCAAAACCCTAGCTTTCAAGCATCGTTCAGACGTTCTCTGTTTTTTTAAGCATCATTCAGGCTTTCTCTCTCTCTCTCTCTCTCTCTCTCTCTTTTTAAGTTTTCAAAACTTATCCAGTTAACATAAAAAATCGGGTAATTATTGTTTTAGGTTTTAGTGTTATTAATTTGTTGTGTTGTTAAATTAGTGCATGTTATTTAATTAAATTGTTAAAATGATCCAAAAATTAATAGCTAGAGAGTGTTTACCTGACTTCCTACCCGATTAATCGGATAAGAAGTCAGGTCGGAATATCACACCTGATCAGGTAGGGTAGGTCAAGAAAAAATCTTTCCTCAAAATATCAGGTAAGAAGATGAAAAACTATATTTCCTATCCGTAGGGTATGGTGAACACCCCTAGACCATATATAGCACTAATGGGTCTCATTTGTGCAGCTATTAACTTGACCAATGAGCAAGTGGCCATGATACCAAGTGATGATGTGCAGACTAAAAGCAAGAGGATTCTTAATGTGTGAGCGTCTGATGCCTAAGCCAAAGGACCTAGGGCTTACGATAGTGACTATGAATGTGTGAAGTAAACAGAGAGTAATAACGATGCTTGATCTATAGTGGTTCACCAATTATGATTAATCCACTTGAATGAATTCTTTTGCTCTTGAAGGGGAAGAGTTTATTTATTACTTGGGGGAAAGAAGGTAGAGTACAACTTTTTCTCATGGTCCTTTATCGAAGAGTCCAAGGGTATTTATCCTTTGGAGTCGTGTGATAGTCCAACCAAAAACCCCTGTTTCTCCAGAGTCTGTTGGGATGTTCCTCGAGTTGGTTAAGGATATTGCTGAGAGAATGCTAGGCCATTGGTGGACTCTTTCTCTTGGTGTGATGTGGCATGTTCCTGCAAGTGCAGAGCGATGTGGACAAAGAGATGGAAATCCAAATTAGTGAACTTCGTGATTATCGCATGTGGCTCTGTTCAACCATCTCATGATTGCCAAACTTATTTACCTACTAGAAGGTTAGTCCAGAGGCTTCTATCAACCTCCCGTGGGTCTTAGAGGGCGGGTCTTCCTTCTTGCTAGTGGCCTTCACAGTTATGCACATGGGTTATATAGTTCGAGATTGAGCTGCTTATTTATATGATAATAATATGGTATCATCAGTTACCCCCAACCCAAGCTTCAACAGTAGCTATTTCCTTTTAGGAGTAAAACAAAGCTGGTTTATAGGATTCGCTAGAACTTTAGTGGAGTATGATGTGACCAGATAGCCTTGGATCACTCCACTTCCTCAAATATTGGGACTCCCCCCATTTTACGCATGCACGTGTCTCTGCATCGACAGTGGACATTGCTTATCTTTTGACTGACTCCATAATGCATTTAATACGTGTGATGGATTTTGATAATACCTCAAAATAAATCCCAAATGCCAGCTCAACGTAGGAGGTTAGACTAGACGAACAGAACTCGAAAGAGTAGAGCTGGAGGTCCCTTTGAGATAAGCAAGGGCAATAACAACCAAAGCAACAGTTAGATGATCACAAAAGGTTCCTAAAACGTTAGAAAACTATAATCAAGGCACCTAACCTCAACCAACCAAGATCTTCTCCTAGAATTAGGGAGAATCCCATGAAGTAAGGGCAAGAATCTCGGCCAGGATCCCACTTAGTAGGGAATGACCCTATAAATGCACTATAACACCTCCTAACAGAGGGGCAAGCCCTAGTGGCAATAGAAAGTCATAACAACTTTGTAATCATTGTAAATAAAACAAAAGGAGCAAGAACATCTATTGAAGAGTGGACTAGCCGAGCTCCTAACCCGGTGAACCACTATATTTTCACTGTGTGAGCCCCCTTAATCCCCTGAATATTTTATGGTAGTATCATACACAAGCCTCGTAGCTCTGATCCACGCTCATCTCACATTACATTCACCTTAAGCTCTTCCACGTTGACATACGTCATCAGTTTGGCGCAGTCTGTGGGAACGACTGTTCCTGTTACAAATAAAACTAATTTTTCAGTGACTGATGGTATCAATGCGAAACATGAGCCGAAGTCAGACCAATCCTTTACGGATGCAAGATCAACATGAAGCCACAAATAACAGACAACCCAAAAATGCTCAAGAAGCAGATCCCCCCATAGGGGGCCTTCCCATGAATAATAAGATGGAGGCCCTTTGTCTTATCAATGAATGTCTGATAAAACAGAACAAAGAGCTCTTAAAGCTCCTACAACTCTCACAAGAGGCGTGACCGGCCCAAGGAGGCCAGAATAACCCACCACCAAGGGAGCAACTGTATCTAGACCCCCTTAGAGAAGGTAATGAGATGGGAGAGAATAGTCAAACCTTGGGGCAAGAACCTCGCCTACCCCCTAGGAATGGTCACAACGAGGAAGTACAAAACCAGTATAAGGAAGGGGATATGAGCGACTTCTTCCCTCATCAACAGGAGAGAAGAGAACACCACTGGGAGCAACATTTCAAAGACATCCAACAAGAGCTCAACCAGATGAAAGAGGCAGTGAATAACAAGGCCCCAGTCACTATGGATGCCTTAGTGCAGCAAATCGAATCCCCATTCACTGCTGGGCTGTACTTCTCTCTCCCACCTAAATTCAGAATGCCGCAGATGGATGCTTTTGATGGGACAAAAGATCCCGTGGACCACCTCCACACCTACAAGAACCAAATGAAGTTGCATGGATATCAAGATCCAGTAAGATGCAGGGCCTTTACTATCACTCTGAAGGGTTCAGCCTTAGCATGGTTCAATAGACTCTCCCCAGCCTCGATTTTCTCTTTTAAAGAGTTATCAATCTCATTTGTGTCCCACTTCATCGGAGCTCAAACCTATAGAAAACCGAGCTACCATTTGTTAAATGTGAAATAGGGACCTGATGAGAACCTACAGTCTTATGTCCAACGGTGCAACTCGGAATCCTTGAAGGTGCATGTCCCAGACGAAAAATTTGCTATTACAGCCTTCATAGCAGGTCTGGGAGTTCAGTCAAAAGATCTGATATTTTTCATCTCAAAGAACCCCCAGGCTAATATGGCGGAGGTACTTGCCAAAGCAAAAAAGTACATAAATGGTGAGAAAGCGTTCCTCTCCAAGGTCGGGAGCTCATCGTCAAGAAAGGAGAAAGGGAAGGAAGAAAAGAAGAGAGAACGAAGTCCCAGAAACGAAAGAGAACGAGGCAAGTCTCCAAGAAGAGATAGAGAGCGTTCCCCGAAGAGAATAGGAAATGTTAGGGATCGCCTTGGCCCTCCACAACCAGAGCTACAACCAAGGTATGTCCCCCGGCAGCTCACCTCTCTGACTGCTACGGTGTCCCAGATACTGTATGAGGTGCAAAATGAGAAGTTCTTAAGGTGGCCATCCCGGATGAAAGCAAACCCAGCCAAAAGGGATCCTACGAAGTATTGTTACTTCCACAGAGACCATGGTCATCACACTGACGACTATATCCAATTGAAGAAGGAAATATAATTTTTAATCCAGCGTGGGCAGTTGCGAAGCTATGTGGCCAACGATAATCAAAATCGAGCTCTCTCACCTCCACCCCCTCAGCGTCAGGCACCAGAACCACACCAGCAACCTATGAGGGAGATCAGAGTGATATCTGGAGGATTTGCTGGAGGAGGAGGGTCCAGCTCTGCCAGAAAGGCCCACTTGCGAAAAATCAGAGCCATAGAAGCTCCCGAAGTATGTACTGTGTTTAAGTCTCTGCGCTTAAACACGACTATTACTTTCTCAGATTCAGATCTGGAGGGCTGCCAACATCCCCATGATGACCCTTTGGTGGTAAGAGCTGTGGTGGCCAACAAAACTGTCCATTGTATTTTGGTTGACAATGGTAGCTCGGCAGACATCATTTTTACTTCTGCTTTCGACAAAATGGATATCAGAAGGGAAAAGTTTGAACCAGTAAGTGCCCACCTATTGGGATTCTCAGGAGAAAGGGTGCTGCCCCTGGGGTCAATCNCTCAGAAGGGAAAAGTTTGAACCAGCAAGTGCCCACCTATTGGGATTCTCAGGAGAAAGGGTGCTGCCCCTGGGGTCAATCCGACTCATCTTGACCTTAGGTTACCCACCCTATCAAACTACAATAACTATGAAATTCCTAGTGGTTGATGCACCTTCAGTATACAATATACACCTTGAAAGACCCCCGCTCAATTCTATAAGGGCTATTCCCTCTGCCTATCACCTTGTAGTGAAGTTTCCAACAGAAAACGGAGTTGGAGTGGTCCGAGGAGACCAGTGCGTAGCACGGAAATGCTACATGGCATGCATGAGAAATAAAGAGGTTGAGAGCATCCAATTGGATGAGCTTGACATGAGGGATGAACTCGAGACCAGGCCAACAACATCAGAAGAGCTAGAACTTGTTCAAATTGATGGGGAGCCAGACCATCTTGTTTACGTTGGATCCAAGCTGAGCAAGGAGATCAAGGATCTCCTCATCCAATTCCTTAAAAGGAACGAGAAAGTTTTTGCATGGAAGCAAGAGGACATGAAAGGGATTGATCCCTCTGTCATCACTCACAAGCTCATCGTGAATCCAGCCTGTAAGCCTGTCAAGCAGAAGAGGTGGAGCTTCGCCCCGGAGCGTCAGAAAGCCATCAACAAAGAGGTCAGCAAGCTCCTTCACGCGAAAGCCATTCGAGGACGCTGATTAGATACTCAGGAAAATTCAGGAAGGAGTCTGTGACAATCACATCGGGGCTCGGGCTTTGATAGGAAAGACATTAAGGCAGGGGTATTACTGGCCCACGTTGCTCAAGGACGCAACAGACCTGGTCAGGAGATGCAAGGCTTGCCAAATACATGCTAACATCCCTTACGACCCACCAGAATTCCTGACCTCCGTAGTAAGCCCTTGGCCATTTCAACAATAGGGTCTAGATATACCAGTGCCTCTTCCCCACTGGTGTAGGACAATACAAGTTCGTCATTATAGGGGTGGATTACTTTACCAAGTGGGTAGAGGTAGAATCTTTGGCAACCATTATAGAACAAAAAATTCAGAATTTTACTTGAAAATCCATAATCTGCCGATTTAGGATCTCCAAAGCAATTGTGTCAGATAATGACAAGCAGTTCGACAACCCAAAGTTTAAAAACTTCTATTCCGAGCTCGAAATAAAGAATTACTTCTCTGCCCCAGCTCATCCTCAGTCCAATGGACTAGTAGGAGTCACCATCAGGACTATAAAGTCCGCCCTAAAGACCAAGTGAGAAAATCTGAAGGGAAAGTGGGTAGAACACCTCCTAGAAGTGCTATGGGCCTATAAGACAACTATTAGGTCAGCAACACAAGAGACTCCATTTGCTTTAGTTTTTAGTTCCGAAGCAGTGACATCTGTCGAAGTGGGGCTCCTTTCATTTAGAATAGAGCTAGTAAACGAAGAAAACAATGATAAATCCCTTTTGCTAAGTTTGGATCTGTTGGAAGAAAAGAGGGAGGCAGCACTGAACAACATAAAGAACTACTAAAGGAAGACAGTTAGGTACTACGACAGGAAGGTCAAGCATAGGAGTTTCAAGGTTGGAGATCTGGTGCTGAGGAAGCTTCTGCTGGCAAGAAAGGATCCCACTCATGGGAAACTGGGGCCTAACTTGGAAGGTCCATACATAGTCTCTCGAGTAATTAGACCGAAAAATTATGAGTTACAAATGGAAGAAGGAAAAGTCCTGCCCCATTCATGGAATACAGAACATCTTAAGAAATTTTTTCAGTAAGTTTATCTTGTATTATGAACCATTGTTAAAAAAGTAGCAAGTCTGTGATTCAACTATCCTTATGAGCATGCAAAAAAAAAGAGAGCTTTAGAGCTCAGTATGAACTCATTAGTTCATAAAAGAGCCTTAGAGCTCACGATGAACTCATTAGTTCATAAAAAGAGGGCCTTAGAGCTCAGTNAGAGCTTTAGAGCTCAGTATGAACTCATTAGTTCATAAAAGAGCCTTAGAGCTCACAATGAACTCATTAGTTCATAAAAAGAGGGCCTTAGAGCTCAGTATGAACTCATTAGTTCATAAAAGAGCCTTAAAGCTCACGACGAACTCATCAGTTCATAAAAAGAGCTTTGGAGCTCACGATGAACTCATTAGTTCATAAAAAGAACCTAGAGCTCACGAAGAATNGTTCATAAAAGAGCCTTAGAGCTCACGACGAACTCATCAGTTCATAAAAAGAGCTTTGGAGCTCACGACGAACTCATTAGTTCATAAAAAGAACCTAGAGCTCACGAAGAACTCATTAGTTCAAAAAAAGAGCTTTAGAGCTCACGATGAACTCGTCAGTTCATAGAAAGAGCCATGGAGCTCACGGAGAACTTACCTATTCATAAAGAGCGCCCTANACTCATTAGTTCAAAAAAAGAGCTTTAGAGCTCACGATGAACTCGTCAGTTCATAGAAAGAGCCATGGAGCTCACGGAGAACTTACCTATTCATAAAGAGTGCCCTAAACTCACGATGAATTTATCGGTTTGTAAGAAGAGCTCAAGAGCTCGGAATGAACTTACTAATTTATAACAAGAACGATGAACTCATTGGTTCATGGTAAGAACCTTAGAGTTCACGATGAATTCATCAAAAGATTCATAGAGCTTAGAAACATCAANAAACAAAAGACTTCTTCAAATCACAAATTGTTCACGATGTGCAGCAAATATGGGAAAATTGAGGTTTTCAGAACATCAGTAGTTATAAGGAATCAATCAAAGTAAAATTCCTAGTCGTCTCTCCAACTCAGTTATCCTCTCCTTCAGACGAAGGTTCTCCTCTTTTAGCTCATCCCTTTCCTTCTCAGTTGATGACAGAAGATCCATCAGCTTTTGCTCAACAGCGGAGAACAGAAATTCCCCCAGGCCAGAGTCTGAGGTAGGGGAGGAAGAACCATCTCTCTTGCGCCTCTTCGAAGGAGCTCCAGTGTCTTCGCTCTTATCAGATTCTGAACAAAAAGAGTTGGGTTCAGGAAAAAAAGAAAAGTCTCGTTCAGTCGCAGCAGCACTAAACAAGTATAGATTGTCTGATGTCACGAGCTCAGAAAAGGACATGGGCTCAANCCAGTGTCTTCGCTCTTATCAGATTCTGAACAAAAAGAGTTGGGTTCAGGAAAAAAAGAAAAGTCTCGTTCAGCCGCAGCAGCACTAAACAAGTACAGATTGTCTGATGTCACGAGCTCAGAAAAGGACATGGGCTCAGCTTGGGTCATTAGTTCTATCCTCATCAATTCAAGCAAGTTCAAGTCAGGAACACCTATACACCAAAAAAGCAAGATAAGCAGATAGCATCATAAAAATTTGATCCCAAGAGAGGGATTNCGCAGCAGCACTAAACAAGTACAGATTGTCTGATGTCACGAGCTCAGAAAAGGACATGGGCTCAGCTTGGGTCATTAGTTCTATCCTCATCAATTCAAGCAAGTTCAAGTCAGGAACACCTATACACCAAAAAAGCAAGATAAGCAGATAACATCATAAAAATTTGATCCCAAGAAAGGGATCCTCGTCACTCTCACTTGGGTAAGAATAGCCCTTCCAGGACCGAGGGACACTACACTCCCTAGTGCCCACCTCGGAAGACCTCCACGAGTCACTTGAAGCAAAGAAGAAGCTCTGGGCCCATCCCGAAGGAGGAGAGGGGAGATCAAACACTAAGCGACGTAGCCTGAAGTCTCTCCACCGAAAGCGGACGAAGCATAGAACTTCATCCTCCTCAATGTCAAAATAGTAAAGAAATTCTACAACCGTAGGACACTCGCCATTACCTCGCAGATGCTAGAAGAGGAAGAAACTGGTCATGACAGCCCATCCCATGGGTGAAAGACGAAAAGGACACAAGCCGATATAGGCCAAAATAAATCCAATAAAAGGGTGAATGAGAAGGCGCAGACCTAACTCCAAAACTGCTTCAAAGAAGCACGTTTCCCTGGGAGGAAGGTAATTACAGGGTTCATCGGAGCTTGGAGCACGTAGACGTAACTCCAAATCAAGAAAGAATTTCTTCCTTATCCTCTCTAAATCAGAGGACATCACCACTGAGGGAACAAAGTAGCGAGTATACCACATCCACTCAACCCTAAAGGAGGTTCTCTCTTCAAACAGAGCAGAAAAGGGGGCAGACATAGTGGCTTCAAGCGAAAAAGAGAAGAGAAGGAAATAGAAGACGTTAGGCAATCAAGAATAACAAAGGGATACTCGGAGGGAAGTGATAGCCAATACTTATAGAAATCCTTTGAAGATCCCCGATTTTTAGGAAGTTGTTAATAACACGAAACCTTAAGTCGGTGGGTCTCTAGATTTTTGAATTAAGGAAGCATAAACCTTTTTGGTAAGAGGGCAATGCATCAAAGGTGGACATCAACAATACCCCGGGACAAAACAAGCAGACCTCCAAAGAGGGGTCCAGAACATCAAAGAAAGGTCAAAATAGACCCTTGCAATTCAGGAGTTCAGCGAGTCTGAGGTGAGGAAATCAATGCACACAAGCAGCTGCATCTAGGCATGCTCTTCCAGGTTGTCACCTTGTCAATGGTACATGACAGCCCCGAAGCTCGAAACATCGGCACAAGATGACTGAGCATGATAGTATGCTTTCCACATCGCTTAATTAGAACGGCTGAACTCATAAAACAGGAAAGAGAACCTGACCAATGGCTACACGTGCACATGTCCCCTAAGGCTTGTCAAAGGGACCCCTCAAACCAGGTCGGTGGTTATTTAGCCCTGGAAACAAGTCAGTACCTAGCCAGTCTGCTGCACATGGAAAGAATGAACCCTCAACCTGAGCTGCGTAGAGCTCGGTGGTTGTTCAACCATACCATAAGTCAGTACTTTGCCAGTCGGCTACGCATGGAAAGGATGAACCCTCACCCTGGGACAAGTGGGAAAAATCTACTTCTTTCTAACATGATAAATCTTGACCTTTGGATCTGCCACACCAAGGTAACAGTTTGACCCAGGATCCTGTTTGTCTGTCAAGGTCAGCATATGAGAGCCCCCCCTTAAGCGTAAGACTTCAGGTACTCATTGTCTTATTTTTCAAACAACAAAAAGCTAGACCCTTACTATGTATGCTAGACTACCCGTGCAAACTTCACTCTAATACAAAGGAGGTACAACTATGAGTTTATGAGTTAAAAAAAGAAAAAGAAAGAGAAGACTTGCTTTATGTCCTAAGTCTTTGAGGATGAAGTGAGGCCAGAGCTCTGGTGGTCAGTTGCTGGAGTTGGGACAGAAGCAGGTTCAAAAGCTGGAAGCTCAGCTCAGCACATCAACAATTATTCCTAACTTCTTTGCTTCAAAGAGTTCTGAACGACCCTTTGAAGCAAAGCGGGGGAGAGGAGGAGTTGAGGAATATGATATTTGATAAATGATAGAATAAAACAACAAGTTGGAAAGCAAAGGGAAATAAGAGCCATAAGCTGTAAATTAAACACAAAATGTTACAATTCTGACATTTTCGTTTCAAATTCCGTTTCAAAATGTTACAATTCTGAGATAATGAGCCCAAAGCCACAAAAAAAAAAAACTTGCTCTGCATCCTAAGTTTTTGAGGGGGGAATAAGGCCTGAATTCTGTTGTTCAGTTGCTGGTGCTAGGGCAGAAGCAGATTCAGAAGTTGGAAGCTCAGCAGAAGTGATGGGTAAATCAACAGAGTTTGGGGAAGATCCAATGAGGGGAGCTTTTGAATGTGGGGCCTCTGCAGAAGGTGGGAGAACTGAAGCCTCAGTAGCAAGGTCAGCAGGGGAGGGGAGCTCGACAGTAGGGACGTCCGAAGAGGCGAGGGGCTCACTTTCACCTTATGCTTCAGCCACTTCTGTGTCTTCATCGCTGGGAGCATCAAAGTCAAAATTTAGGTCAGGGTAGGTCTCCTCAACTTTTCCTTAAAAAGCAAGCCACCTAGAGACCCATTTAGTTGCAACATCATCCAGCAGCTTGGCAATGTCTTTGTCATTTGCAGATATAGCAGCATTCAGCTCTTCAAACTCGCTGCAACGGGCGCCATTAGCATCAGATAGGGTAACAAAATCTCTGGTTAAACTTGCAAAAGAGCTCTGAGTAGCAAAAGCCTCCTGGCTAGCCTTGGCCCAGGCTTCCCTAGCCTTTCTCTCCCCCTCCTCAGCTTTGGCCTTCGCGACTTCTAAGCCCTCAATGGTGGAAGCCTGCTTCCCCACTTTGTCTTGTAGCTGAGCTCGCAGATCATCATTTTCAAAAGCCAACTCGGCAACCTTAACTTCGTAAGCCCTCATCATTTTGGCAGAATTCTCCGTAGACAAGACCCTGTTCGCCAAGCTCTTGTCATGGATAGCAGACTTGGGGCAAGAGAAAAACAGAAAAAAGTTAGGAAAGTTCAAAAAGAAAGAAGAGGTCATAAATGTGAGCAAGAACTTACCACAGTTAATCTGTGAAGAACAGAGCTTATTGAATCCTCAAGAGACAGTGAAAAGACCATTTTTGTATCAGCATTGAGAAGAATAGAGGAGAGGGCCCCCGCAGCAAGGTCGGGGTAATCAAGATAGGAGCCCTCACCTTTGCCTGCCTTGAGGAGCTCTTCCTTCACAGCCTTGGAACCCACAGGAAGGGGAGGATTGATTGGCACAACAGGCGGATTAAGAGAGGCTAAGATCCGGGAGGTCGTCTCTACAGCTCTCTCGACCTCAGAAGCAAAGGGGGATGCCTGTACTGACGCAGCAGCGCTTGGAGTAGCAGGAAAAACGCTTTGGGAAGAGAAGTCTGGGATAGCTAGAGTAGAGGGAGTGAGTGACATGCTTATCTTTGGCACCTTGGCAGGAGAAGTGGAGCCATCGACAGAGTTGGGTCCTAACGTGCGTTTGGCGCTGCTCTTATTACTGCCCTTGATATTCTTCATTTGGAGAAATTTAGCCAGGAGTTCAGTAGCAGTAGGCTCCATTGAGGATGAACCTACGGGACCTAAGAATAGTTAAGTCTCACCCTTAGACAGAGGAAAGAGGAGTGAGGGTACAAAGAAAAAGTGTTACCTGATATATCTTCGGCAGAAAGCGGGATCGGGCCAGCAACGAAAAGTGAAAGGGGAGCTTCAACCCTCACCTCAGGAAGGCAGAACCCGTGTTCTACGAGAGCCCAAGGTTGGATGAGCTCAGAATATTTTTCTGGTTTGCACTTTTCCAATTTCCGCAATACTCACTCATTTTCAGCGCTGAGCTTAAGTCGGATACCTAGAAAACCAAGAAAAACAAGAAATAAGTTAACAAAGTAGCCAGACTTGGATTAAATACGGTCTGGACAAAAACACACCCAAATTATCGAGGGCAGACCACTCTGCAGGGATAGGGAGGGTATCAGTTTTATCCTCTGAGTTGAACTCCCACTGTGTACTGCCTATAAAGAACAATTGTTTCTTCCAGCCCTTATGAGAGCTTGGGAGGTCAGAGATGATCTGTTGGGCCTTAGTGCTCTTGGAGATATATAGGAAACCATTAGAGGAAGTCTGGTTAACATTGAACAGTTCCATAAGTAAGGAAACAATAGGGACCCCAAGCTTTATGGTCCTTAAAAAATACTAGTAAACCCACAAGAACACCCTAGATGTTGGGAGAGAACTGGGCAGGACAGACATTGAAGTGTTGAAGGACACATTTGATAAAGGGATGAATGGGGAAGCGAAGTCTGTTATCAAAGGCTATCAGGAAGAAATAGACTTTCTTATGGACATGGTGAACATATGTGGTGTACATATCAGGACTCCAGGGCTGAACCCTAGGGAGGAAACGAAAATGAGCACTGAGAAACTTCAGGTCAGAAGGGGTAAGTCCGTTGGGACCTAAAAATTCAGCGTTCCTAAAGGCAGCCCCTGTGCTTGAAACAATGACTCCCACACCACTTATTTTGTCCTTGCCCTTATCAGGTCTATCAGGCATGGGAAAAGAGGTGGAGGGGGCCTCCTCGGTTTTCACCTCTACCTCGGCAGAATCTACACCAGAAAATTTTTCAATCTCGTCACCTACATCTCCTAAATCAGAATCTCTTTCGTCAGACCTATCGCCTAAGAGGGAAACAGAGGAAGGAGTTGCTCCAGAGGAGGCAGAAATGATTGGCAAAGAGAATGACAATTCGAAAGAATGATAAAAAGGAGGAATATTAACTAAACACCCCTTGATAATCCTAGGGTCAGCACTGTACCTCCCAACAGTAAGAATTCACATAGTGGAGTTCCAATCCCCAGAGCAGGGAAGACAAGATAGACAACGATCACGATTCCAAAAGAAAAAGAACTGAAAAATTCAGAAAAATAATGGCCACCTCGAAGTCGAGGGATCCAGAGTAAGGAAAGGTAAGAGAAAGAGAAAGAGGCAGAGGGAAACGTACCTAGACAGGGAAGAGAGCAACAAATAGCAGCCAAAGGACAAAATTGGAGGAGAGGAACAAAGCAGGACTTCGAGTCGAACCCAACAAGCATAGTCTAGAGTAGAGAATAAGGGAATCGCGTGGAGGAAAGCCCAAAAATCACAGAGAGAAAGAATTGGAGACGAAGGTGAACATCGTAGAAGATGAACGGTGGTTTTGTACATTTTCTTTTAGCCACTTTGAGCATTTAAGGCTTGAACGACATGAAATGAGGCGTGTGCGGGAACCAAGGGAGCCATGATTGCTGCAACTGTCAAAAAGTCCCTCCCACGTGGATCTCACATGCAGACTAAGGTCAGCTAGGCGCAGGTCTGGTCCAAGGTAAAAGCAGCTCAGCCCATGCCCAAGCTCGCTTAGGCCAAGGGCTGGGGGGGGGGG